>JAWLRI010000653.1:997053-1012346 GCA_034781795.1 Crypturellus tataupa
GCGGCCAGGCTGCAGCGGCCCGCGCTGCTACCGGGAGCTCGGCGGCCGTTGAGGCCCTCGCGCGGCCGCGGGGCCCCCGCTCGCCTGACCTCCCCGCCGGGAGCCTCTCGGCCCGCACCGTGCTCGAGCCCCTCGGTGTTCTGAGGACCTGCCCGCCCCTCCACGCTAGCGAAGTTTGCTTCTGTTTTGTTTGGAGCTCGCTCGTCACTGGAATCGAGGGGTTTAACCGCGAGTAACAAACACCTCTGTGGCCAGAACCTTAGCCAAGAGGTGTCAACCGAAAAATCCAAGCGCTTCCCTAAAGCCCAGCCTAGGCAAGGCCTCGGCTTCGTGCTCCCATTCATGTTACGCTGCGTCTTTGGAACAGTCTGGCACTGCTTAATATGCCAAGCACCTCCTCTCGTTTTCCAAATCCCTCCTTAGCTCTCGTTTCTTCTAGGAATCCTTCCAGCTTTTATCTACTAAACAGTAATTTCCTAGCAGCGCCACTGGAGTGTTTGTGCCCTATGTTTCTCTTGTTTGTCATCTTCAGCTTACTTTATAAGGTTTTTGAGGTAGCTAACGTGCTGCCGTGAGTGCTGCGCAAGCTGACAACTTTTGTTGTTGTACACACTCCTTGGTAGCCCAAGCAAAATGGTACTGGAAAAACCTGCAGTTATAAAACATGCTAACACATCAGCTTCTGTAATGTGCCACAGCTAAGTTAGCTAGACCTTCAAGTAATTTAAATTGCATCTTATGGAATTGCAATTCTCTTGTATTTCGGATATTGTGGCATAAAATGGGTACATAATGCCTCAGCAGTTGGTGTTGTTTGTTGTAAGATAAGCATATATACATACAGTTGCTTGTTAAGACCTCATCTTCTGAGGAGGTGTCATCTTCTGTACAGATTTCTAATTTATTTCCTCAATGTGAGTTTACCATGCTAACTAAGTCTTTAAATGCTCATTACACAGATTTCTGATTTTTACTTTGACCTTGCTTTTTGTACTGATTAAGAAGAACCACTCATCAGCCTTCCTTCAGCACTCTAATGAAGTGTTCACAGCCTTGTTAGCTTGAAAGATTGTAAAACTACAAGGGTGTTTTTGTGGCTGTTACTTTACAGATACTCTTCCTCTTTCATATGCGTTCGGCTGTGCACTTAATATTCTTATCTCTGAATTGGCGTGCTCTGTCTGAACGAGGGAGCATCGCTGTAGCTTTCTTAGCTAGGCAACAAAATGGGACCCCAGGCCTAATTCTTCAGTTATTGCTCATTTTTGCTGCATCCAGACACAGTGCCTGATGGTCAGTCTTTTCCATCTCTTTTCTGCTGCTTTTCCACAGACCTCTTCACTGTAAATACGATTGTAAGTAGAAATTAAAATCATAGTGTTAAATAAATCAAGAAGTGCTGATATAAACTTATGTGAAAAAGCTGACTTGCATTGTTTGAACCAGTGATTCAGACATTCTCTCAGCCTTTTGAGTATCACAACAAATCCTAGATATCTTATTGATTTTTAGATCTTATAATACCGGTTGCATTTATTTTATAATACTGATCATCTGTAATTTAGATTATAAAAACTAAACTTAAACTTAACTAGTTTAACACTTAAACTAGTGCTGTAGCCTTTTTTTAATATAAAAGCCAGTAGCAAGTATAGTTTTTTGGTATGTTAACTCTAAAATTTCTCTTGCCTTTTTGTCATCTTTTTACAAAAAAGAAACCAAATGAAAAACTCCAGAACTTCAAAAAATATATATTTAAGGGAGGAATTCTACTAAAAATCCAGACAAGCTTATTCCTTTTAGGAGACCCTTTGAAAAAGTAAATCAAATCTACAGTGAGAAGCTAGTTTCAGTTTTCACTACAGAATGGACTGCTTTTCAATAATAAATGTACGAAAACACATCTTCACTGGATGAACGCAGGTTGCTCAGATTGATTATGAGGTCTCCATCCTTGTAGAGATTGAAAGCCTGCCTGCACACAGTCCGGGACAACCTGCTGGAGTAGGGTGGTTGGAGCAGGTTCTCTCCAGAGCTCCCTGCCAACCTTGACTACTAGTGCCATTCTCTGACTCTGACTGCTCTCCCTATATGTGGAGCATTGCGATAGCAACACGCTTTAGAGTATGAGCCAGTAGGTACAGCACTGGTGTTAGTAGATTAGATAAGAGGCCCTGGTGTGAGCAAGTGATTTGAGCAGCGAGTCCTTGCTGGCAATCTCAGCCTTCTGCTGAGACTTGCATAACCAAAATCTCTTGCACTTCCAAAAATCAGAAGCTGCAGCCAAAAATCAGAAGCTGCAGTCCAGGATTCTTGAAGTTGCATGTAGCTGCAGTGATTCTTTTGTGACACAATGTGCCCTGGTACAAAGAAGTTTTAGAAGACCTGCTCATTCCTAAAACTGGAATTTCTGCTTTTGTCTTTAGAGGGTTCCCCAAAGTACCTAAGTTTTGGATAAGCTTTGCACAGATGTAGTGTGAATTTGGCACAGCCCAAGTCAGCTTAAGTTCATAAATGTGAGCTTAAGGACTAATTTTAGAAGTCATTACTTCAGAAATTGTTTTTTTGTGTGTGTGTTTTGTCAGCTAATATACAACAGCTTGTGTTTTCTGCTGTTTTATTTGGGCATCTAACATAGTAATAATAGCTTTTTGTTTGTTAATGCTACAAATACTTGTACTGATGCTAAATTGTATCTTACAGTATATGAAACTCTTTTTCTAGACTTAACACAAGGCCAGTATTCGGAGGTGTAAGATCTCGCATTGGGATCCAGCAAAATCTTCTCAGTAGATCCTCACCAGCTGTCGGCTTCCAGAGGACATTTGATGCCCGACAGAAGATTGGCCTCACTGATGCCCGACACAAACTCGGTGTTAAAGATGCCCGTGAAAAACTGGTTCAAAAAGACGCTCGGTTCAAAATCAAAGGGAAAGTGCAGGATGCTCGAGAAATGCTGAATTCCCGTAAGCAGCAAAACATTGCTACTGAGAAGGTGACCAAAGTGGTGGATGCCAGAGAGAAGATCAGCTTAAAAAGGAGCGCCCCTGCTACTGCTGCTGCTATCAGCCCAACTGTGGGGACAGTAAATCCAGCCATGAAAATCACCAAAACTATCCAAGTAGGTCAAGCAAGTCACTTCTAAGCCCCCTAGCCATTCTGCAGCAGTGCGGTGGAAATGATGATAAATACAGTGAATTGTCACAAGGTTGCCATTGAAGCCGTGGGGATGCAGCTGAACCCGGGCTGTAGGGAAAGATTTAGGTTTTTTTTTTATTGTTTTTTTTCTTCAATGTCCTTCTGCTGTTTGGAGCTTTGGACTTTTGTAGATGCCAAGCTTTCATAAAAAACAAAAAAACTACAATTTGGACCCAATAAATGACTAAAGCAACATAATCTTAGGGCCAAAGTAATTATCTGGAACTGTTAAATAGTCTCCTCCTTACCTGCTAAAATCCAAGGAAACTTTTTTTATTGATTTGTTTTCTTTATTATTCTTATATATTGCAGTGGTCGTTGCAAGAGTGTGTTGTGTATTGTGTTGCCTAGATAACTGGTTTATATCCAGTTTAGAATATGCAGATATTGATACCTTGTCACGATTACAGGAAGGTGAAAAAATGTTTTATAAAACTTGATTTGCCCTTTTCTGTGTTTCTGTCCTCCCTGTTTCCAGGTAATTGCCTGATTATTTGACCCGTTCCTGCTGAGGCTCAAGCTTTATTCTGGTTTCATTATTGTCAGTTGGTCATCCTAAGTTGCCAATTTTCTTCAGCAATTTTCAAATTTCATCCTGTTGTGTGCACAGTAACTTGTTTCTTAGCTGATTTCTCTGAGTAGCAGCTGTGTGTATGTTAGGTAGAATTTTCTAGTCTGTCAGAATTGTTTTTTGAAGAGTGGCTTTTCTCCTTATTTCATAAATGTGCATGTAGCTCATTCCCAACCTGCTTCTTTCATTTCCCTCTTCATGAGGATCAGCAACATGTTTGAATGAGCCCAGAGGAATCTCTAGTCCTTGCGAATATGAAAATCTAGATCAGTCCTTCTGATGATTTGTTTGCTCAAGAGCGTCCGACATCTTTCTTCCTTAAATGAACCCAATATATAGTCTATTAGGTCTTCAGATTTCCTGTCAGGCTGAAAGAATGGCTTAAAAAAGGGAATCTGACTCTTGTGACCGTTGCTCTGTGCAAATCACAGAGCAAAGGAATGGTCTATTCAGTAGTTTGTAATTAGTAGGGTAATTAATATTCCTACTGTCCTTTACAGCCAAATCAAAGTGACATCAGACATTAGCAGCTAGACATTTTCTAGGAGATAAAATTGTTTCTGGAGACTTGATTCAGTAGCAGTTCACTGTGATCTGTATTTTGTTTTGGTTTTGTATGGCTTAACTTCATCTGCAATACTTGACGATTGTTAGACAACATGTTATAATATAAAGAATGACTGTATCAATATAGAGCTGCTCAAACTGTGGCTTGCAACTGTGATTTTTTTTTTCAATATTTTTACTGAAATTCCATTTCCAAACTTCTCATGGCCCTCCTTCATTTTTTCTTTCTCTCTGCCTCCAAACATAGAAGCAGAATCAATCTGAAGTTTCTTGATTATGGGATACAGCACAGAGCTCTAATGCCCTGGGCTGTGGTTTTGCATCTTAACGAGAAGGAAAAATATTTCTAATTGAGATACAAAAAAACTCTATAGCTCTGCTGATGTTGCAGGACAGGCATCTTTTTTTTTTTTTTTTTTTTTAATGAATTAGCAATTTGAATCATCATAGCATGAGTGCTATGTGATATAAGTAATGGTCTTCTAGAGAAAATACAAACCTGAAGTTCTGACAGTTTGCATGGAGTATTAAAACACAATCTTTTTTTTTTCTTTTTCTTTTTTTGTGATGGACAACTTCCAGGCTTTTCAAAAACTGAAAGGATATTTTTGAAGGAGTTGTTGCATGGTTGTTGATTAGCGAGACTAAATTCCTTGACTTCTGTTACTGTTTCCTTCTTCACAAGGTAACAGACCAGAGAAGAGGGCCAACTGCACTACCTCATGCACCATTTTTATCCCAGTTCAGCTTATGTCAGGTCTAGAGTGAAGGGTCATTATATGCTTCTCTTCAAAAACAGAACTGTACAAATTTATACTGCATGCATTCCTGCATGTTCAATTTGATGGAAGTAAGCAGCTTGTTTACTGATTTTTTTTTTTTTTTTTTTTAATACCCTTGACAATTTCATGTTTGCAAAAACACAGAAATCAAATCTAATTAGTACTAGCAGGGTCAGAGTTAAGTCCACTTTCTACTAATCTAGGAATAAAAGTCAAGTAGTCTGAATCTGAATTTTGCTTGTTGGCCTTAGTTTTTAATTTCTTTCAGTGCAGGCATCTCATAGTGAATGTATTGGAGGAAGCACAATTGTTAGCAGTTGTGTTATAACATTTCAAGAGCTGGAGAGCGAGTTTCACTTTAGTGATCTCAGAGTAGGAAATAAGAACTTCCTCCTCTGAAATGGGGAGCTGGTGGCCTGTAGTGCTTAATGCTTTGGTTCTTTTCTTCTAACTGCAGCAGAAAGCTCCAGTTCCCGGGCACTCTCATCCAGCAGGAATGCGGATCAATGTGGTGAACAACCATACACACAAGCAGGTGCGTGCCATTAGCCACACTGCTGCCCACCCTGCTTGTGGGAGGAGGGTTTGTGGGGTACACAAATGCTGGCAGGTGCAAAAGGAAGTTGAAAGTGGGAAAGAAGAAGGAATTTGGAAGGTCTCTTAACAACTTTGCACTCTCCTAATGCATAGAAGGTGCTTTCATGGTTGTTGAGGTTTTCCTTTAGCCTGGCTGAACTTGACTCCTTATGTATGAATACAAAATATTGCTTCTAGTTTTTGTCTGTATGAGTTAACCTCTTTTTAGCAGCTACAATGTTAGCTTTAAGCTCTTTCTGTTAGTTCTTCAGTAATACTGTGTTAGTTGCTACTTGTTTGTCTTTTGCCTGAACTACAGGAACTTTAGCTTCTTTCTGAAACTGTTTTACTGCTGTATTCACCTGCCACCCTCATTTAACCATGATGCTGTCACTTAAGGAAGCATCATGTTCTGACCTCATCGTTTTAGCATTTGCATCCCTTTCACTTTGTCTTGAGCTTAGATCTCTTGTCTTGGTGGCTGGTATTTTTCATAATTATTTTTCTCTACAGAGTTATCCTCTGTGCTATCCTCTGTGCCTATCATTTCCTGATGCTTTTTTCCTTCATAACATCTCTATATGTGGAACAACCTTCCTGTTTGCAAGCCACAGTCTTGCTGACCACGAAAACTTGCTTTGCAAGCTGTTTCTAATCCCTCAATTTTCTGAATCTCTTCATTTTCTGCTGAATTAATGGGAAACAATGAGTTGTGACTTCTAACGTTCTGGACAGTGTTGTATGTGTATAGGCTTTTTTTTCTAGGGAGACGTTATCACAATCTCTGGCGGGGGAAAAAAGTCTGTGTAGGAGTTTACCTTGGTATTTTGAGGCAAGGCTATGAGCATTTAAGCAGAGCTGCGAAATGAATTATTCAGCAAACCTCCTAGTGCTGTGTTTTCTAGTGCCAGACGGGCATGTGCTATGCTGAAGAAAGCAGGCTATTCAGAAGGAATGTTGGGTTCAGATCTATTTGGCAGCCATCTGCTTGCTTAAAGAAATCAAATGCATAGGTTTAAACTTTAAAGCTAACAGGGTGCTAAAAAGGAAAGTACTGAGGCTTTATTTCATTAATGTGGTCTCCTGAGTCCTGATGTGATTTAGGACTTAAAGCAGCATTATGTGTCTTAGGACATGGAAGGAAATAGCTTTGCTGTGACATTTCCTAGAAGAGAGGTTTGAGGTTCTTAGCAGTGATGTTTGGAAATGGACTTGCCTACATTCAGCTGTCTGTCACCAACATGGGTAGAAATCCAGAGTAGAAGTGTTCATTACCTGATGTCACTGTATGTGCTTCAAAGAAGACTAGAAATGGGGGAGTGGCTTACCTTGGAATTAATGCACATATTGCGTATACCTGCCTGTAAATCATTACCTTGTTTTTCTTTAGGGTCTGTATGACATGGAAGATGATGATGAAAGTGTCCCTCCCCTTCCTAGCAAACAGATGAAAATCACCACCACGAACAGTTTCCTGCACAATGCGGTAAGGGATTGCCTGAGCAGTCCCCACCATGCCATACCCACGTTGGATGGGCAAACAGGCTGCAGCTTTAAAGGGCTTATGTTCTTTTAAAGTGTGTTAACGATGATTTCCCCTGGAATTTTTGCTCTCCCCCATCCTTACTTAATGCTGTAGTGTTTCCAACACAGCAGTTGTAGAATCTCTATTCTCAGAGATACTCAGAGTTGGACTGAATGAGGCCCAGAGGCCTGGAGTCAGGCTGATGTGTTTCAGGCTAACCCTGCTTTGGGCAAGGGGTCAGACATGGGCTCATCCTGAACTCTTCTGTGATTATAAACAAGCAATTTAATGTAGCTTTTTCATCACATAAGCAGTCTAGTGCCATGAATATATATATATTTTTTAAACTCCTCACAGGCAAATGGAGCCCCTGACCATTCATTATCCTTAACAATTACTTTTATCTTTTTCAGGAATAAATGTCTCTAGTGATTGCTGCAGACATCAAGAATGATTTTTATTCTTTTGCTTTAAGTTCCCCAGGTAGCTTCAACTAGAGAAGTTGCTCTTAGTGTCTAGTGTAATGTGAACAGGCATTCTTCAGAAACATTGACAGCTCAATTTTAGTGTAAATAAGTTATCTTTGTGTACACTTTGAATAGTACCTGAATTTTCAGATAGAGCTTCCTTTCAAATTGCGCTCAGAGTTCAAGAAAAGTATGAAAAATCAAAGGTTCTTGTTTAAATACTTTTGGCTTATTAGGCTAAACCAATTCTTGTCTCTAAGCTGAAAGTTTCCAGCACTGTAGTGGTTTGGACACTGGAAAGGATATAAAAGTTCTTAACGCATGCCAGTTGGTGCTTAGCAAAAGGGACCTATTTTTGTAGTCTGCCTCTAAGGAATGCTTTATTTTCTCTTCCTACAGACTGGGCTGAGTGGCAATAAATTCTCTCTGTCCAAGACTGTTCCCCTGACTAAAGTGGTCCAGAATGATACTTACACAGCTCCTCCTGCACCTCCCTCCCCCATGCGGACAAAGGCCTTGACAAACATGTCTCGGACCTTGGTGACAAAGGAGGAACCTCCAAAAGAGCCAGCGCCTGTTGAGGTGAGTATAGGGAAATGGGTCATATTCCTTAGAGAAACCTCTACAGAAATGTGTGAAACTGCTCTTGGTTGGTTATGTGAGTGAGTTATCTCTGTCTGCCTCCCACCACTGTCTGGGGACTCCATCAGGCTTATTTTGATAACTGCAGACCATGTCCCAAGAACATCTTCTCTAGTGTATATTAAAAGGTTGGGAATTCCCAGACTATTTCTTCTCCAAAACGGGAGCACACAGTCCTGGAGGAGTGTGTGTTACAGGGAGGTGGCAGCCATTATTTGGACAGCACTTGATTGCTTGCATGATGTCAAGAGGAGTGTTTCAGTACTACTAGTCGTGGTGTTTTCTGTCCCTTGTTGGGATGAACAGCAGGATGTTTCCAAATACAGCAACCTGGTGTTCACACAGGACATTTTTTATACAACCTGCCTGAAACTGTTTTGTGAAAGTTACTTCAAAGAAATCGGCATGAAAAAGGGGTTCCTCTCCACCTCAGAGGAGCTGGGCTTTTGTGGTCATTGATACTCTCCATTACTAGCTGTAGTTTCCTTTCGAGTGTCCCTTTAGTCATTTTATTCATGCTCATTGTGTTATGCTGTCTTATCTGATGCATTTCTGACCTTCTGTGTGTAATTCCAACATTTGTGTTGGCAGCTGGTGTTCAGTCCTTTGGAAGGCACAAAGATGACTGTCAATAATCTGCATCCTCGAGTCACAGAGGAAGATATTGTTGTGAGTGTTGCTTACTGCTGAACTCTGGTGACTGAAGCTTCCATCCCCCATCCTACTACTTTTGATAATTCACCGTTTTATGGTAGATATACCAAAGAGGGGTATGGTATGGATTTCTTTTCCTTGGGAGAACTTTGAAGAACTTAGTAGTTTGTTCTGGGTCTTTTTTGGTTTTAAATTGTGCACTTAAAAGCACTGGACAATCCCATTTCTAAACTGCGCTGAGATACCCAACATCTTTTAGAAGAGTTCTTGTCAAATGATGCTTACTGAGCCTCTAAATTATGCCCCAAACAAATTATCAAGGAAGACTGAGAACTATTAGAGCACTAAGCTTGAACTCTGCTGCTAGAGTTGATGGTACAGAATTTTGTGCCACCTGTATTACTAGTACCAAGTACTTGTTTGTACCCTAGCAAATACATCCAAGATAAATGGCTACTTCCAGGTTCTGACATGTGTTTTCTCAGCAGATGAGGTGATGTAATTAAGAAACTAAACCTTCCATTCCATATGTCTGTCTGCTTCAAGAGATAACCCTGATATGATCACGGTCATGACTTGCTGTCTGCCCCCAGGAGTTATTCTGCGTATGTGGCGCTCTGAAGCGAGCCCGGCTCGTGCATCCAGGAGTGGCTGAGGTTGTCTTTGTGAAGAAAGAAGATGCTATCACAGCATATAAGAAATACAACAACAGATGCTTAGATGGTAAGTTTGAGGGCAAAGTTACATTTACGATAGGTGAATCAATTTTTCACCTCAGTGGAGAGTTTAAAAGCATCTCAAATGCCTATACGTTGCCAAGAGAATAAATGTTAGAAGACTGATTTGAGAGCCGGTCAGTATTACAGGCCTTTGCATAACTTGTTTGATATATGCATAGTTTGAGTGGTATTCAGAAATGTTTTTCTCAGGAAGAGAGAGCTGAAAGGTAGAAGCAGGCTTCCAGTGCTTCCACTGATCTAAATTCCAGATGAATTTTCTCTTGTCTGTAACCAAGAAGCCAAAACCGGATAGTCCTTAGAAAGGCATTAAATGCTTAGAGTAGCTGTTTTTTGGCATAAGTAAAGCTAGTATTATCAGAGGTTGTGGAGCTTGACAAAGGCATTCTGAATCATACTTGGACATCAGTGTTGGCTACAGACTTTGAGCAGTGTAGTTGTTGATCAGGATCTATCTGCATGCTTTTATAGAATGAAATGAGCTGCTGCTTTCTATCTTATCCTCTTACTCTTGTGTGAACC
Source organism: Crypturellus tataupa (assembly GCA_034781795.1). Classification (NCBI taxonomy): domain Eukaryota; kingdom Metazoa; phylum Chordata; class Aves; order Tinamiformes; family Tinamidae; genus Crypturellus; species Crypturellus tataupa. The sequence continues at coordinate 1,007,295 of JAWLRI010000653.1, forward strand.
CTGATGCAACTTTAGCAAGTGTAACCTCTCTAGCCAAAAAGAGATGTTTCTTTCCCTGGATGGGTGATGCTCTTAATGTCAGATGGGGAGCGAACAGCTCAGAATGGAGGAATCTCTCTGCCTTTGCTAAGGATTGTCTAGCTAAATGTAACTTTGGATTTCATATTCCTATGACTGTTTCAGTCACGCTACAATTTGAAAGTGCTATGGTCTTACAACAAAAGATGTTACAGCTGTTCTTTCTCGTGGTTTCTCCAGCATGTGAAACTTTACTAAAGCCTGCACTGTTGTGTGGTGTTTTGAGGGGCTTACCTTACTGGTATTCTGATAATACCAGTACCTAAATAATACATTTATTATTATTAATACTTCTTTTAGGTCAACCGATGAAATGCAATCTTCACATGAATGGGAATGTCATCACCTCAGACCAGCCTATTTTGCTGTAAGTGCCTCCAGAAGGGAAGAAACAAAAAAAAGTTTGTGGGTTCTGTTTTGAGTAGAACCTATGGGAAAGGAGGAAAATGCGTTGGCAAAGTGTTTTTCCATTAACTTATTCTATGTTGTTTTCTGGAAGCTCTCTGTTCTGAGTTGAGTGCAAAATAGCTTGTTTCTGTAGTGCTGCCAACCTTGAGAGTCAAAATGAGTCCGAGATTGGGAACCCTTGTCTGAAAGTACATCTTAAACTATGTACAATATTGAGAAGAGAGGAGATGCTGAAAACGGTGCAACCATTGTGTAAAGTTTATTTGAAAAACATGAGGTTTAATACTATTGGTGTGTGTTTTTTTTTTTTTTTTTTTTTTTTTTTTTTTTTTTTTTTTTTTTGTTTTTTTTTTTTTTTTTTTTTTTTTTTCTTTTAATCCTCCAGCCGGTTGAGTGATACTCCTTCAGTGAAGAAGGAGGGAGAACCACGCCGGTCAAGTGCGAGCGCCTCTTCAAACCCCCCTGCTGAGGTGGACCCTGACACCATCTTGAAGGCACTCTTCAAATCCTCAGGGGTGTCTGCCTCTGTGCAGCCCACAGAATTCAAAATTAAACTCTGAGAAGGGAAAGCAAGAAGTGGACTGGAAAACTCGCTTAAGTCAGAATGAGAGAAGTGTGGGAGTGCAGATGTTGTTTGCATTTGCCTGCCTGGAAGTTTTGTTTTCTATGATCGCTACCTTACTGTACAATAGTGTTTCCTCTTGTGTGTGTATTTTCTGTTTTCATAGTTGGAGTTTTCTTCCACATTTTTTTCCAAGAGAATAACTCCCCCTTTTGCCAGTAATATATTACCAAACATATATGATGTAATTCCCTCCTTTACTCCAAAGCCCCTAGTGGCCATTAAAAGTGCACATAGACTCTAAGGAAAGGAGTGGTAATCTCCTTTTCTCTTCTGACCTACCTTTAAACTAAAAGGTGCATTCTCTTGGTTATCAACAGACAAGACAACACGTTGTTTCTAAAATTGCTACATCCAAGTACAAAGGTATAGCTCCATATAGCAAGTACCATCTCGCATCTTTGACTCATAAGCATTTGGTAGCAAACCACTTCAGCTTGGCCATTGGATATCTCTCTGCTCAAAAGCTGTGACACGAAGATGCAAGAAAAATGGAGCTCCCTGTGTCAGCCCAGGGAGGCACTGCGGGGAAAAGATGTGTGCAGGAGCAGCATCCATCATGCTGTGGGAGGGATATTTCCACTCTTAAGGCCCAGAGGTGAAGAAAAAGACACTGGCATTTCTATGATGAATATATTTAGTGTGTAGAGCCAGACTGAGCTGCTCTCTCCTCCCTTTTTTTTCTGGACTTAAAAAGTAAGAACCTGGATTGTGTTCAGTTAAAGCAAATCCAAGTGTTTCACTCCCATTAGCTAGTATTGCATTCTCCTGGTGTCTGGACAGAGACATGAGGTACTGTGTTAATTTCTAGCTTACTCATTCTCCTAGGAAAAGGAAGAAGCTGAGGCCTTTCAGGCAGTAATACACCAGGTGGAGTCTCCTGCCCCTAAGGAATTCCTTGAGAGATTTAATGTGAGTAATGTTTGGCTGCTGTGCAGGCCTGCTGCTCCCAGGTACGGGCCTGGAGGGTGATCACTGCACCAGGTGGCTGCAGGGAGAGGCTTGGGGCTGGGGTGAGCAGTTGACACTGCCAGACGTCTCCGGTTTGAGGTACCGGCAAGTCCCACGCAAAGCAGCAGAATTCACCTTCCAAGAAGAGTATCTGCAAGCAACCACTGACCGCTAGGTGGCACTTCCAGGGCTCCCTTGGTCACTACCCTGTTAACGCGATGGATATGTGGAGTCCCGGTAGCTGCGTTTGCTTGTATTAGTTCAAGTTGTTTTGTCACAAGAGAGGAAAGGTAAGAGCCACTTCCAGAATCTGGCTGGGATTTAAACTTGATTCTTCTAGATAGGAGAGTAACCTAATCCATTCTGTTCAGCACTGCTGAACTGTGGTGAGTTTGTTGTAACCATTGTAGGTCCAGAGTCCATTTCTTGGTCAACCCTATGTTTCTTTTGCCTTCTTGTTCTATACCAACTCTTTGCTCTGTCTAGCTGGTGCAAGCCATTCCTGTCTTTCACTGTATCTATTTTAGCCATGGAAATAACTAAGGACTTTTTTTTTTTTTTTTTTTTTTTTTTATCCCAGCCTACTCTATGGTTTGGAAACCAACCAAACCAACCACATGATTATTGGTAGGGTGCTGCTTGTGCACAGCAGATGTTTGTAGGGGAGGGGACTTAAAACAGCTATTGTTCCCCTTTTCTTAGACTGCCTGCCAAACACCTGTGTTTTATTCAGTTGGGGGGAGGGTGATGGGATGTTAGGGGCTGGAGAAAATAATGTATTACCTGTTTCTGAATAAACATTTGTTATACGGAGAGTGTTGCTGTTAGTGGGAGCGATTTGTGTCCACAGCTAGTTTCAATTCAATTGGTTTCACACATGCACATAACAAAGAAAAAGGTTAGCTCTTGTTATAGAGAGCCTAGTGGGTTTTAAAAATAATGTGGGGAGGCAGGGGGAAAGGGCTGTGAAATTAAGGCAGGTGTTCTAGGGGAATTAAGGTACTTTATCAACTAGGTAGAGTATGAAAATATGAAGACGTGGCTGCATACACTTTCTCAAAGAATGGTTTGGTCATATTCTTTTATTAGTACATTTGCAACCATTCTGACAAAAAAACTACTGTAACTTGCTATTGAGCACTGTGTTTAGGTGATCTGTGATAAGTTATGACGACATCAATGTACTCTTTGGAAGAACTACTGCTCTGTTACCTAGCTCTGTGATCCATGTAGTAAAATCCTTTCTGGATTTTTATTTTTTAATCTATCACTGAAGTCAATGATAATTGTCCAAATGCCACTCTCCAGTTTGCCTTGCAGTCTGAATTTGGTTAGGTGAGATTAACTTTAGCTAACTCTTCCTAGTATAACATAATTGTTTCAGTGGGCACTGAAAGAAGGGGAGCACTGCAGTGATTGCCAGACTTTCTCAAGCAGTTCACCTCGCAGCTCTGAAGTTCCTTCTCACGGGCCTGGATTATTCTTGCTAGTCTCGTGTTCATGCTAGTCTTGTTTGCCTTTCACTGAGCTCACCTACCACCCCCATTTCCCTTCAGCGTGGTTGTCTTCAGGGAGGGAACTGAGATCCTAAATTTGCATACAAACCACGCCTTGCCAGCACTGTTTCACTATAGTTGTCCAGAAAAGGTGGTAAGTAATTCGTAAGAGTTTCTGTTTTGCTTTTTCAAAAACTTGATGATTTCCCATGCGTACCACAATTCATAAGTTTGCCTGGTATACATTTACATTTTTTCATGTACCATTCCTTCTGATCATGTTCTTAACTTGGGAATCTATTCTGTGAGTCGACTCTCCATATTCTTTATTTTTGTTAACTTTTGTCCACCTTGTGCATTTGTCCTGCTTCAATATCTATCATTATTTTGTGGAACTGTCCTTTTTTTTCTATTCAGTCATAAATTCAACTTTCTCTGTGGAGTTCTCTGTTATTTGCCTCTCTAGAAGTGAGCAAATTTGCTGCATTTTACATTCTGTTCTCACTGATTAAGGTCTTCATTTTTGGAATTCAACTACAGCATTGTGAATAATAATCCTTTCTTATCCACGCACTGCCTTGTGGATAAAGCCTTATAATAATGTCCTATTTTTCCATGTTTCGTAGCCAAGAATTTCCCAAGGAACTTGTGACTGCAAAAATGCATCTCTGCCACCACTTCATTGCACAATCTAACCTCCTTGACCATCAACTGTGCTCGCTCTATCTCCAGGCTCCTTGTGCCTGTCCCAGTGTCTTCCGCAGCAAATCACACTTTTGCTTATCTCAAACCACCCTTCCCTTTAAAAGACTCATTTCCAAGGACTGGAGTAGCACCTTGGGCATTGGCTAGGAGGGTATTGAGAGGCACTTGGGGCCATAGCGCCTGCTCTCAGCAGAAGCCCAGCAAAGGACTCATCATACAGACCTGTGTGACATTTTTCTATCTGATGCTACAGCCCTGGCCCAGAGCTTTGGGAATCCTTGTGAGTGCAGAAGGGAGCTCAGCTGACAGGCTCCATCTCCCTGTCAGCCACCTCTGCTTCCCTCCGCCGCTGCTTCCGTCTACCCTGGCTCCGAGCTGTCACTTAAAAGAGCCTTTTAATGATGGGGTTGGAGAAGTTGCATGAGTCTCAGGGGGATGCGGCTCCACCTAAACTCTACTTATTTTAGAGCCAGGCTCTGTAAACAGAAGCTGGACAGCAGGAGCGGGGGACAGAGCTACGACGGATGTTGCAAGCAAACACTCTCGCGTGTAACATACACCGCCTGCGCCCCTGCCCCAAGCCGTGCAACAGCCTCGCGGGTACGATGACGCGGCCGCGCTCCGCCCCCGAGCCCTGACAGACCCTCGGCCCCTCAACCCCCCGCCCCGTGCCCGGCTCGCCGGGGGCGGTAACGCTCCGCCGCCATTAGCGCGGCGACTACAACTCCCGGCGGCCCGCGCGGCCCGCGCTTCCCGCCGAGCTAAGATGGCGGCCGCCGCGGAGCGCGTGCC
>JAWLRI010000653.1:1019880-1035831 GCA_034781795.1 Crypturellus tataupa
GGGCCGCGGCGCCCTGTCCCGCCGGCCGCAGCCCGGGAGCCGGCGGCTCCGCGGGGCTAAATGTCGGGGCGCCGCGGCTCCCCCAGTCCTGCCAGGCGCCGCCCTGGCCCCAGAGCCGATTGGGCCGGTGCTCCCCGGGCATCTGGCACCTCCATGGGGCCGGGGCGGGCCGGGGCCGCGGTGGGGCTGGAGCTGGAGCTGGAGGAGGTGTCGGGCTGAGCCGATGCCCGGGGAGGTGGGTGGCGGGGTCTGGCCTGCGGGTGCCCTCCAGGGCTGCAGGGCCAGCAAGGTGATGCTGTGGATCCCCGAGGGGTGCGAGGTCAGCAGCGGGGTCCTGAAGCCAGCAGCTCTCTGGGAGGTGCTGAACAGTGTCGGCGAGGTGGAGAAGGTGGCAGCAGTGATGTAGTAGTGGGAACAGCGTCCTTGCTCCTGCCGTTGCTCAGTCAGAGGCAGCCCTGGCTCAGTGCAGCAGCTGCGGGAAATCTGCTCGGTTCCTCCTGCTGCATCTTCCGTGTGTTGGGATGATGCCTCTGCGGAGGCTGTCGGGAGGCTGCCTCCTGTGCAGCAGGGAAGCTGGTTTGTCCTAGGAGCGTCGCGAGGATGTGCTGGGAGGGGGCGTCCCCAGACAGGCAGGCAGGGGCTGCAGCTTGGGATGTCAAGTGGGAAAATGCAAATCAGCAAGCCGCTAATTAAAACCGCAGAAGGCTGGCACATTGCTAAAGACCTGTATTATCTTTCCAGAGCTCTGAGCCATTTGGGAGCACCCTGGGAGCTGCTCTGAGCTTGTGGGACATTGCTCGCAGGCCCCCTCTCTCCAGGCATGTCCTCAGAGCTGAAGATCCCTGTGCCCTGGGGCCACGTGGCAGCCAAGGCCTGGGGTCCCCCACAGGGACATCCCGTGTTGTGCCTGCATGGTTGGCTTGACAACGCCAACACCTTCGACAGGCTCATCCCGCTGCTGCCTGCAGGTGGGTCTGGCAGCAGCGGGCCTTGCGCAGTGCCTCGGGGCTGTGTGACTCATGTTCTTAGCCTTTCAGGTCACCATTACGTGGCAATGGATTTTTCTGGACATGGCCTGTCGTCCCATCGACCTGCAGGTTCGCTCTACTACTTTCTGGATTACGTGAGTGAGGTGCGCCGGGTGGCAGCAGGTGAGTGGTTGAAAAGACCTCCAAGGGCATGTTTGCACAAGGGGTGTCATATCTCTCTGCCCCTTCGACTGATAGATGCCAGTCACTGATGGGGGAAGGCTCAGTTCCCTTCTGCTTCCATCCAGTATGATGTTATGACCGCAGGCTGAATAAGCATCCTTCTTTCTCACTGTTTTGTGAGAAGCAGAAACAATAAACCATGGGAAGGAAAAAATTCTGCCCAGAAAAACAATAGTGGTTGAGTGGATACAACTAAATAGCTCAGTTTTGCCAGACTTGATGTCTTGTAAGCAGCCAGAAGCCTCTGACCAGTGGAAGTTGGAAACTCTTCTGGTGCCTGTTTGTCCATGGATGGCAACTTGGTGCTTGCTTTAGTATAATACAAATAGATCTGAAAGCTGAGATAACTTGGGCTCTTAGTAATTCCTGGTCTGACTGCTTGTCTGTGTGCCAATCTCAGCAGAACAGTTTTGTATTCCTCATTAAGCAGATAAAGAACCCCTAGAACTTTTTGACATGCCACAGGGTAAAACACCCCTTTCAGTGAGGCATATTTCAGATAGACAGTGCTGATGAAGCAGTATTTTCCCATACGTTTCTTCGATCGTCCTAAAAATGGACCAAAGAACTTCATGTACTCAATGGTGCAAAGACCTTTACCTTGACATAATCAGGCTTTCCCCAAGGCAGCAGACCTGGATCTGTGTCCATATGGTTCTTGCTGCACTCCATGCAACAGGGTGCTCTATCAGAGTGCTTGTCTTCGAGCATACGCTGCCCGGCCGGGCTCCTTTGCTTCTTGCCAGTCTTGTGTCTGGCAACGAGTGGGAACTGGCTCTAGTATGTTGCCATATGGAGAGAGCTTGAGAGCTGCCTGACTTTACTTCCAAGAAAATGAAGTGGGGATGGTCTTTTTCTTTAAAACTGGCCTGCTCATCCATTGCGTTTCGGGATTAGGAATCAAACAAAGCAGCAAAGAAAACCTTCTGGGGGAAGGGGCCTGTGCTGGTGGGAAGCAGTGATCTGCTGCTGTTCTAGTTTCTAATGTGGTGCTGCCCATTTTTGTCTGTTGTCACTTAGCCTTGCAGTGGAGACGGTTCACCCTGGTGGGTCACAGTATGGGTAAGTAGCTCCTGTAAGCTGTGTGATTCATGGAAACCTGAGTCAGTAATGAACCTAAAAGGTGCAAGCTTCTAGGAACTGGGTTGGTATATTTATTATGTCATTTAAGGTACACCTGAGAAATTCAAAAATTTGCACCTGTGTTTCCAGTGCCTTTCAAGGCCCTGTACTGTCAGCAGTGGGAACTGTTTCTGTGTCACTCTCCTCCAAGAGGAAACAGTGCTGGGCAAAGAGAAGTGTTCTAAAGTAGGAGTGTTTGCAATGGGTCTTTTTGCTGCCACAGGCTTTGTTGCCATGCGAGGGGCAGGCAGGGCCCTTCTTGGTGGATTATAGAGTTTGCTGTGATGAGCTGGGACTCCAGACTGCCCTTTCATCCTTGGAACACAAATGTTTTCTTCCATAATTTGAGTTTTGCTTCCCAGGGCTGCTCTGTTCCCAGCTTGCAGTACCTGCAAGGTTTTAACTTTTAATGTAACTTTTAACAGTCCTTGGCCTGTGCTGCCTGTGAGGGAGATAGGGCTGGGGCAGCCCAGGGAGTCTGGCTGGCCCAAAGCCCAGCAAACTCCCTCCTGGGAGAGCTTTGCTCTGTAGTTTGGTCCCATGGTACAAGATGCATTTGTACTTTCAAGGTGGCTTTGAATGTGAGAAGGGGAGCTCCTACCACCCAGATTGTCTTATGCATAACTGAGCACCCTTCTTTCCTTTGCAGGTGGGTCTGTGGCAGGAATGGTGAGTAAAGCATTCTCTCTTCATGGTATTTGCGATTTCTGCAGCTGGGACAACACAAGGGAGAGGAATAAAGGGACAGATTGTGTGCAACGTGGATCTTAGGGAATGGGAGGCCCTTCCTCCAGTGCAGCAAGGTGAAGACAGCACTCAATATTCAGCTTTTCTCTTCCACTCATAATGTTTCTTCTCCCCTCAGTTCTGTTTCCTTTATCCTGAGATGGTGGACAAGCTGATCCTGCTGGAAAGTCTTGGCTTTCTGCTAGCTCCAGAGGTTAGATTTCATGCCTCCACCTCCCCTTCCTTTTTTTTTTTTTTTTTTTTTTTTTTTTAATAAATAATAATAATAATAATGAGGAGATGGAATGGGCTTTTCCCTTCCATTTGTTCAAAAAAACTTCCCAAGCAAACCCACAGATGTGACCAGTTCCTGGCAGGGCACACAGTTCTCAGCAGTCTTCAGTTTGGCAGGCCCAGACCTGCTCCTTTGTGCATAGAGAGAGCTCCCCACTTAGAGAGGCCTTTGTAGGACACTTGGTAGTCTTCAGCATCCTGCAATCACGTAGCACCGAAATTTGCTCATCTGTGCCAGGCCCTTGTACAAAGGGAACCGGAGCGTCTGTCACAGCAACCCTTTGCCAAGGCTGAATATTTGCCAACAGCTTGTTGGGTGACCTCGGTGCAAGATGGGTGGATTTATTTTATTTTATTATTTCGTTTTGTTGTTCCTGGCAGGACGTAAAGCTACACTGCCAAACTGCCATTGTCACTACCAGATGCTGGGACTTCGGTTAGCAGGAGGAGGGACAGACGCCTAGGGTCAGAGCCACAGAAGATGCCAAACTTCCGTTGTTATTTTGAGCAGTTGTCCTCAAATCTGAAGAAGTGGGGTGGGGGGGAAAGGAGGAAAGGCTGCAAGGGTAAGGCTGATAACTTACTCTACAGCAGTGTGTAATTATTTTGCTCCTGCCTTGGCTGTTTGTATTGCTGTTCCTTTATCTCCAGAAATGGGCATTTTTAATATGATGCCTCTAACTGATGCCAGTTCTGAGGGATGTTAAAGGGGTAAAATGACCTCGAAATGAGGGCTCACTCCTGTATCCCGCATCTCTGTTTCAGGACACTGAGAAGTGGCTGAGCTCAAAGCGGAAGATGATTGACAACTTACTGAGCCTAGAGGCGAAGCAGCCACCTCCTAAAGCACGTAGCCCTGAGGCAGCTTTGCAGAGGTGGGTCCCCATCTGTCCATTTGTGGCCTGCCCTCACCCTGGATGGAGTTACATGCTGCATGAACCAGAGGGGGAAATTGTGTCCCTGTACTGTCCACTTTAAGTCCTCCCCTGAAATCTAAGCAAGACCTTTTGCTTCCCTTGCCATCTTCCTACTGTTTTCTGAAGGAGCCTGAGAGCTTACTGTCATCTTGTCATAACACTTTTGCTTCACTTCCTCCCCTTTCCAGCAGTACAACCTCTCTGTCATGTCTCCCCCAGGCTCTTAGAAGCAAACACACATCTGACAGCACGGGGTGGGGAAGTCCTACTGCAGCGAGGAGCGACTGTGACACCCGCTGGTAAGGGGCCTGTGCTGCTTGGAGACAGGGCTGGTCACAGCGGTGGCCCAAGGCTGGATGTGGGAAGAGAGCAGTGCCAACAGCCATTGTCTTTCAAAGGGAACAGGGTGTCCTGGCTGCGAGTTTGTACAGGCTGCATGGGAGCAATTACCTCCAGAGGCAGAGCTCCTCAGTCCCAGCAACTGCGGTTGGTGCTCAAGTCCTAGAATGGCTAAAGAAAAGAAATAAAAAAAGGGAGAAACCTGAATTCATCCCCTCTCTCTTGCCCGAGAAGGTTTTGTGCTGACCCCAAAAGGGAGGGGAGGCAGAGACATGAAAGCTTTGTATGAGGCACTAAGACCTTCTCTTGTTTTGTTCCAGGACTGGTGTATAACAGAGACATGAGAGCCCGTATGGTGAGCATTGCTGTTCTGACTTGCCCCCTGCTGCCTCTGAGTCCTGAGCTTGCAGAAAACAGAGAAAGTTGAGGCCCACTCACTGAGCCCTGCCTCCACCCAACCTTTTACTTACTGCTTTCCTAATTGCCACATGTCTTTTAAGTGCTGCTGTTAAAAGAGCTTGCACTTGTTCATTAACTGACTCAGCTTACAGAGTCACTGGAAAATATTACTGAACCTTTTTTAGCAGTTCTCCCTGTGCCAGGACCTCCTGGCCACATTTTCCTGCTGTTTTAACTCTCCAGGCAGCAGATGGATGTAGGCTCCAGGCCAGCTTCTCAAACAGATCAGCCTTTTAATAAGTGGGTGACAGGGCAGAGCAAAGTCCTTATGGCTGCTAATATGATAATTTTGTGTCACTTTTAAACAAGTGGGACCTCCTCTACCTGTGCTACTGCCAGAACATGATAGCCAGGCCATTCTACTGATCTCTTTTTTTTTTTTTTTTAGCAAAAAGACTTTCAAAGTCTTTATGTGCTGTGAGATGATTCCATTTGTGTTGTGTCGCAGAAGGCAGCATTTGCAGCACTGAATGCAGCTAGACAGAAGGAGCTGCTGCACAGCCAGTGGCTCTTCTGTGCAGCTCATGCTGCCCCACAGCAGCCTTGGGGCAACAGCCTCCTCTGTGCTCAGAGCTGCCACTGCAGCCAGGTGCCCTGGGTGCTGTCTCTGACTTTGCCACTCTCCTGGCTTTTGCACCCACAGCAGAGTCGGGAGTTCCTCACCGTGGAGCAGTGTGTGAAGCTCTTGCAGAAGATCCAAGACCGCATTCTCATCATCATGTGAGTGCAGCTCAAGTACAGCAAGAGAACCAAGGCAGCAGGGAGTCCTCTGCCACCCCTCCTCTGCAGCAGCAGCCCAGGTGCTGAGTCCCTGTGTCGGGGTGCTGAGACCACAGTGCCACCCACAGGAGCAGCTTCTCCCTGAGCCCTGGCCTGCACTGCCTGGGCTGGCTCTTGGAGCCTCCCCAGCCTCCTCCACTTGGCACTGTGCTTCCTGGATGGGCTCCCTGGGATAAGGGCACCTGGGGAAACACCTGGCTTGCCCTGGCCTCCCCACAGTCCCTCCTTCGTGCTCCCTTCCCGCAGAAGGAAGACCCTGGCAGACACATGGCCTTTCACAGCTCCACTCCTACTTAACTTGTTCTCTCGTGGCCTCCTTCCCGCTGCTGCAGGGAGCCACCTGCCCCTGCTCCAGGCTTTGACCCTCCTTGGCCTGCACAACTGGGTAACCCCGTCACAGCTCCACCTGCTCGTGCGGGTCCTGGAGCCCTGTCCTGAGCTGGCTCCTGCAAGCGCCCTCCTTGCGCAGCCTGGGCAGACAGGAGCTGCAGGGGAGGTGGCCAGGGGCTGTGTGGGTGGCTGCCTCTCTCCATCGTCCTCTGCATTTTCCCCTGTGCTTGGAGGGGCAGATGTGCAGGGCTGTTTCCTTTAGCCCTTGTGGCCCTGCTAGGGCCTCTGGGAGAAATGAGATGATGTGCTGGAAGTTGAGGTGCAGTTTTGCCTTCCTCAGTCTGCCTAAACCATGTGTGGAGCCCCCCCGATTTCTGTGTACCAGAAGATACCTCTCTCAAAATAAGGTACAAGCCATGAGGTTCAGAGGCAGTTTTCTGATCTGGAATAAGGAAAGTGTTCATGGGTATGAAGCAGCAATCAACTTACGAGGTGTGTAGGGATTTATGAGTAGTGCCCACCAGGGAGGCACTGCTGATCCTTGACTACCTTGGACAGACACATTACTGCTAATGGAAACTGCTTGTGCTGCAGCATCACAGTGTGAGCTGTTTTAAATATGGCCCACATGAGCACCACAGTGACATCAGACAAGTTCAGTGCTTGACACCAACCCTGAATTTCTATCACTTTCCACTGTAGAAAGTATGCTGAACTCTAACATTTGCTGGAATCGCATTGCCCCAGGGCTAAGAGTCACTTACCCAAAACTGGGACCCATCACAGCTAAGTCACTCTGCTGCAGGGCTAAGTGGTGCAGCAGATGAACTGCTCACAGCGCTGCATTAGCAGCTCCACTCCACTGCAAAAAGCAACCCCTTCTTAGCCGGAGAGATTTCTTCACATTTTTACTCATTAACTGTCTGGAATGGGGTGCCTCTATAGGCCAGGCATGAAGAAGAAGAAAGCACAAGGCAATTGATACTTGAGTATCCATGCAAATGCTGCTTGCTGGTGCCTAGCCATTTTCTGCAGCGCTCAGAGCCTGTCGGGCCTGACAGACCACAGCGGTTCCCCTTCGGCCAGGAGCCCAGGCAGCTGAACGATGCAATCTGGATGGGCTGTGAGCAGTGCAGGCTCCTCGCTGCAACAGTCAGGAAGAACAGAAGGAATCCCTGTTCTCAGGGAATTATTTATACCTTGGTAATTGAAATCTCTTCTGCTCAGTTCAGTACATCAGGCGCCTAAATTACACAATACATTTTCAGGGCAGCTTGTGAAGCTTGAAATAAGCCAGCATGTAAGCTGCTGCCGTGTATCTCCTGCCTATCTCAAACTCAGCCGAGCAGAACAGGCTGTGCACCACAGCAGTTCAAAGGGAAGCTTGGGGACTCACTGCACAAGAAATAGAGGGAGCCGGGCTGCCTACAGCGTCCGCTGCCGGTGAGGCCTTAGAAGGAAAATCAGAACATGAATTCCTGCAGGTTTGCAAAGCCCAGTGCTTTGCGTTTGCTTAGGGCTCCTGCCCAGAGAAGGAGCAGGAAAGTGGAGAACAAGCACCAGGAAAGCACCCTGAAGGAGAGGGGGCAAGTGCATTCTACAGCTCTTCTCCCCACAGCAGTTGAAGGTGGGTATCTCATTACGAAAGGTAGAAAACAAGAGACAGCCTGGCAGAACAGATTCATGAGATGCACCAGGTAATCAATCACTGCAGCTGTTAAAGAGGGCAGAGAATGGCCTTCCTGTGAATTTCCAGGGTTTGATCATAAGAAGCCATCAGAAAACAGCGTAATTGCTGAGGCGATGGCTGCAGGGGGGCAGTTCTGCTGTGCCTGTGTCACAAGTCCTGAGGAAGGGGGTGCTCTGTCAGGAGCAGGAGTGGTGAGTGTCACAAACCTGCTCGAGGACTGGGGGGAAAATCTGATACCTCAGAGCTACCATCTGAAAGCGGGAGTGCCTGGCACATAGCCTGGGAGCATGGCCCTCACTGTGTGTAAGAACCGTCTCTAGAGGACAGAGAAATCAGCCCGTCAAGGTGCGGGTGGTACCGAGCCAGCCGTGCAGCTCATTGCAGGGTGCTTTGTTGCCTGGTGGCCTCTGGGCAACAAAGCACCCTGCATTTCCATAAACACAATTTCACCTCTGAGGATATGTCTGAACAGGGCAACCACAAGCAACATCTCTGGCAAGCAGATCCCAGGGAGCTTGTTAACAGCCCAAATTGGAGAAGGTTTTACAACTCACTGGGATGCAGCCCTTGATCCTCCCTCAACAACATGACCGTTCTTTTAAAACAAAGACAGACTGTTGAGATCTTTGTCAGATCTCTCGTGGCCTCTCTTTTCTCCTGTAATTCTTCCTAATCCCTCTGAAAGAGCAGCCTAGTGTCCGACAGGACTGTACGTCTTCCACAACACCACCTGAAAAGATCCTTCTACCAGCAGCGCTCTATTTAGGATGCATGGCAAGGTTTGGGAATTCATTTGGCTGCATCTACTTGCAAGTGCCTGGAGAAGACAAAACTAGTTTCCACCTGGCAAAGTGCTCGGTATCCCCCATTAGAGAGGCGGGTTTGTCATAAAGACCTGGGTGTTAATCTGAGATGTCCCACATACTTAACAAAGCACAATTTAACCCACATGTCCTTGCAAAGGAGGAGGAAGCCTGCGAGAGTGAACATGGGGGCATGCAAAGCTGTTATGCTCTGCTAACTTGGAACAGCATTGATCAGCTTGTCCTAGCTGTAGGTCTGGTCAGGAAAGTTTAAGTACAGTGGATTGATTACTACCAAGGGACAAATTCCCCATAGCTGGTTGGATTCAAGCTCTAAAGTGCTGACATATTGATCTGTTTATGGTAGCTTATTAGTAGTGGTCCTGTACCCCAAATGCTCTCATGCAGTCACACAAGTAAAAAAGCGTGCTACTTTGCTGTACTAAGCCATCATTTCGAAGCCTCTTTGTAAAGCCCTACGTTAGCACCCTACAGACCTATCCTCCCTTGGGCCCCATGCTCAGATCTTGCCTGCCTGGGAGAAGATCCCTGGGCATCACAAGGGTCTACATGTGCTGCCCATCTGGCAAGAGCTGAGGTAGATTGTGAATGTCCTACAAGCCAAAGGGATCTGCCATCCCCGGGCTCTATTGGACTATTGCAGACCTATACAGGTAACTGACTCAGACGTGGGTCAGGGAGCTTCTCCCCTTGTTTTCCTATTGAGTTTCACCGATACAAATGAGTTTCTGATGCTTGGGATCCCTTGACATGTTAAGGTCAACAAACACTCTGCTGGCATTGCACTCCTTGTCCCAGGGCTCTCCACCCTTGCAGCAAGGTGGGAGAGGCAAATACAGAGTGGCACCTCAGCCACTACAGTCAGGGGATAGTTTATTCAGTGGGATAGCTGAACTGTAAATCTCTGGCAGCTTAAGTTAATAAGCCAAGCTATGAATGGATGAAAAAGTGGCACGGATCCACTCTGGGAATTAACCTGTAGCAGAATTTGGATAGCTGAGGACGCTGGCGTGTTAAATCATCCCCACGTGAATCAGCGCTGTTCAGCTGGAAGCAGCCTCAGGCACACGCCATGCATCAGCCGCAAGTGGTGCACATTTGTATTGCTTTATTTGCAACTAATGAAATAGCTAGAAACATTTATTGCATATAAATTATATATGAGTACCCATCATAAAATAAAGTCTTTCCTAACTCGACTCTCCATTTCCTCCTTAATCAGAAAATCTTTTATGTTAGGGGTCCAGGTTCAGAAGTCCCCGCTGGTTGTCATCCCTTGGGTCTGTTTTGGTTAACTAGAGAGCGAAGCTACCTTCTAGCTCTTTAAAAAGCCTATACACACTGTTAGATTAAGGACCTATGTTAATGTATTTAATTGAGGAGCAGTGGGGGAAGGAGAGGCGTCTCTACCCAGCCCTTGTCTAGACTTGGAAGTGAAGAATGGTTAAGTCAGATCTGTCAGATTCCCCATAGGCAGAGACAAAATAATAGCAAAAAACAGAAGTAATCTGACACCCGTAATTACAGGTCTACCAGCTCCTTATTGACCTCAGACAAAATAAGGAAATGGCACATACAAGAATCATTAAACTGAAGAGAAGAGCACTAGTTAATGCCAAGCCTCATGTGTTTATGGAAAAGAATCCCTAGAGCTAATTAGGTGACTTCTGGAGAAGTTACACATGTGGGTTATAATTTGGCCGATAAGTATAAAACTGTTGATGTAATGGGGCTCCAGCAGGGGATTTGATACAGTTCTACATGGGGTTTTGATGTTAAAATAAAAGAAAAAAAAGAAGAAAAAAGAATGGCATCATTCCAAATTACCAGCATTTTGTATTTAATTGCATTGAAAGTTGGTCAGCTAACAAGTGGCAAAAGGTTGAAGTAGGTACAGGCACATAACGTGGGTTTTCAAGCAACCTGGTCAGGTAGGTTGCTCAAGGAGTGTGGGTTGCACTTTCAGGCTCGAGGCGGTATCCTTGGAAGAAGGGGCTGCAACGAAGGCTGGACTTGCAGTACAGAAGCAGCCAAATGTGAACTCCCAGCCCCGCACTGCAGTCGGAAAGGCTGATTTGAGCCGTGGATGTGTGAGCAAGGAATATGGGGCGGGTGTAATGAGATTATATTGCATGAGATTGTATTGCATCTGCTAATCCCATGGATGTGACTATTGGTGTAAAAGAATTCCCAGTTTTGACATCTATGACTCGAGGCAGAAGCTGGAGAGGCTTCTCTGAAGAGCTCTAAGGACTGTTAAGGGGTTGGAAGACAAACCTTATGGGGGAGAAGAATTTAGGACTGATCAAAGATCTGGATCATGTTTAAGACCAGACCAAAGCTAAAATATACCTATATGGGAATTCAAATTTTGCTCTTCTGATAGGCATTCTCGTTTTTATGGCGTCTGTGTGTCTGGGAGCTCCCCTGTGCTCCTTTGGGAGGGTCTCTTGCAGCTATTTTTGTTTGCCTGGGGGAAAATCCTGGGCCAGGTGGGCATAGGTCAGAAGCTGGTGAGTAGAGCTCAGCATTACCTCCCATCTCGGTGGTTGGCAAGACTAGGGAAGCACGTGCAGGAGCAAATCCAGGTGAGAGATCCAGAGCAGAGGACTCCAGGCAAGGTCAACCACCCTGGGCAGTGCTGCTAGAAACCTGGCCTGAAAATGTGGGATAAGGGTGATAGCTCTCACAGGCACAATGAAACCTTTCACTGGGGCTCTTCCTCTGTGTCTGAGAGGGTCTGTGTTAGAAGGAGCTAGTTGAAGTGCTCATGGATCATGGGCCCGTGGAGCAACATGGGGTTCACCTGCACCATTGGTGCTGTGGGCTGATAATTCCTGGTCTCTGGACCACATCTTCCTCTCTTACTGCTTTGAAATGCTTTACATATAGACCGCATTCAGTGGCAAGGGAGTAGCTAGCTATAGGTTTTTTTTTTTTTTTATGAAAGGCTTTTTGTTTTTCCCTCTGCAGCAACTTAAATCTGACCTAAATACTTTCCAGACACTTCAGCCTGGTGCTTCCTTCGAAAACCTATCAGGTCACTAAGCGCTGGGTCTTCCTCCCTGAAGTGCATCGAGGGTGTGCAAGGAGTCAGCTACCATCAACGCATTCCTCCTTCCTGCAGGTGTGGAGGGTGGCCGCCTGCCCCTTTTCCCTGCTGGGGCAGCAGAGGGTGTTGAGACTAGAGGTGCAGGTGCCCGGATGGCGCGGCACGCAGCACAGCTCGCCCCAGAGATGTCAACCCGCCCCAGCACCCTGGAGGGCCGCAAAACCTGCAGCGTGGCTGGGTGCGCGGGAGAGCGCCGGCTCGTCGCGGAGCCTGGAGGCGGTCGCGCGCTGCAGCCCGGCCTCACGAGGTGCCTGCGCCGGGCAGCGCGCTGCACCTTCGCTTTCCTGGAAAGCGCTTGGCCTGCCTTACTGAGAAGAGCCCGGCGCGCCAAGGGGAAGGAGGGGCCTGGCCGCAGCCTCGCTCAGAGGGGCCACTACTTGCGCTAATTTTTCTCAGCAGAGTGGAAGTAGCTCAGCCTGCGCTTGCTCTAAACCACAAAAAGGTGTTTTTGTTTGGGGTTTATCAGGGTAAGGGGGAGGGGAAGCAGGGGGCTGGGGGATTTTGGTGTGTGTTTGTCTCGGCCTCCAAGCTGTCTCTTTTTGTTCTTTTTTGTGTGTGTTCTTTTCCCCTTCTCTCCATACTGTTGCGCTGTTTGCTTCTCCCAGAAGGAGTCTTTTTTAGGATGTTGAGAGAGGGGCCACCTAGGAAGGGGAGGAGGGGCTGAAAGGGAAAGCACATGAGATTTTACGCAGTACAAGGTTGCACGTCGTGTCCTGTTTGCTGGCTGGACTTGGCACACACCGGGAAATCGTACCAAGCATCTTCTTCCTTCCCCTTGCCCGTATCCAGCATCTGCCCATCCTCTTCTCCTTCCAAAAACTTACATTCCCCCTTGTCCTGGGATAGTCAAGCTTGCCCCCTGCTTGCTGCCCTTTCCCACCTGGATGGAGCCCCCTTGGTCCATGTTCCAGGCAGAAGTGAGGGCAGCGGGTGCCAACGGGCACCCACCTCCTCTCTGCAGAGCTATGGGCAGATACTCAGGCAACAGCAGCTCCAGGCATGGCTGGCGGCCCCAGAAACCACCAAGCCCCCCAGCTGCTCTAGCGTGACAATACCCCAGCTCCACCTGCAGACTTGCACGCTTTTGCTTTCTCGGGATACCAGCCACCACTTGCAAGCGACCTGTCCCCTATTCCTCTCTTTTTGGCCCGTGGCTCTTGGGGCACAGTGCAGGCCACGCGCGAGCAGCACTAAGGAAGAATGGAGGAGGAGGAGGGGCCCTGGTGTTTGGGATCTCTGAGACTGCAGGGTAGCAACATTTTCAAACTTCCTGAAGACTTGAAGACATGCCTCATGCAAGCAGAGGCATGTCACAAAGTGGAACAACAAGCCAAAGGTTTGATGCCCTCAGAGCCGCTGTCCTCAGCAGATGGATTTCAGACAAAACTCACTGGAAATGGCTCATTCTGTCAGTAGCTCTATTAGTTGAGGCATTCATATTTAATGTCTTTTAAAGCTTTAGGGATAGTGGGGCATACAGGTCCACAGGCATGGGGAAAAAAAATAGGAAAAACAATAGACATGTAGGTGATAATAATAAATTCTGGTCTCCCCTCGGGAATTTATCCCTCTCCATGGTGTGTCCCCAGGGCACTTCATAAACCCTGCTATCAGTGAGATCCAGCTCCAGAAAGCTGCAGTGTTGGATTGGTGCTCAAAGTGGGTTGCACATGGTAGGACTATGAGCCTGTTTACTCTCGTTACACCGCACATGTCTGTGCACTGAAAGCAGGTGGCTAAAAAGCATCAGTTCAGAGACGAGAGAGTGGGGAGTCTCTTGGTCCTAGAGAATTTACCTTTTTTTTATTTTAAGTAAATTTACTTAGGGACAGGTCTGTTTCTCACTTTGGATACATATAGGCTTGGTTTCAGGCTAGCAAGCAAGCAAGTAGTGCAGCAGCCGCGAGGCCTGTGCTCAAGAAGAGCTTGGCTGCTGCATCCTGCTTGGACACAAAGCTGCTTCAGCATCTCAGGCTCTTCCAGGTGGAGCCAGCTCAGAGTTGCATCAGTCCCGAGCACATTTTGGTCTTTGCGAGAGAAACCTGAACTTTGGAAAAGGACCTTCCACAGTGCCGAAGTGCTGTTGTGACACGACTTCCCAAGGTGTTGAAGAGCATTGCTGCAATATGTGCCAGCTGCTGTGAGGTTACAGCTTCAAGTGGAGGAAAGAAAAGTGAGACCAGCAAATGAGCTCAGAGCAGGGATGCTGGCTGACACCTTGCACAAGGGAAGCAATGGAGGAAGAATAGAGGAAAGAATTAGACCAGCCCATTTAATATTAAGGCAAGGTGGCTGGTACAGCCTGTGAAGTCACCCAATAAACACTATAAATATCCACAGAGGAAAGCTGACTCCCTACTAGGCAACTCAAACGCAAACCGCGGGATATTTTTGAAGCTGCCATCCAAAAATACAAAGAAAAGTGTGATGAACCTACTTGTAAACCAAAAATGGAACAGATGAGCACTTCTGGGCCGTGATTTCGGGTTCCAGTGGAAGGTCCTCCTATCGAAGGCTTGCTGGGGAAGAGTCAGTGCTTTGCCTGGGCTCCCATGGAAGTCCAGAAATTCTTCTGTGGTCAGCAGCATCTTCATGCTTGGTTGGAAGGAAAAACAAGGACTGATGTCTCAATCCTCAGTGGAGCTTCTGGCAGGACTGCCGGTCCGATTCAGTGGTGTGTCTCTGACTGCTTTGTGCTTCCTCAGCAATGCAAAGCAGCTGTAAAACTCTTCTGCTCCACTGCTCAAACCCGAGTTACAGCTTCTCTGCATTGCTAGACTGGTGCAAAGCAGCCAGAGCCCGTCTGTGCACTGCGTTTGCTTTTTGTTTTTTAAGCAGGACGAGTTACCGGGCAAGCAGGCAACGATGCCCACACACATGAGCCTGCGGGAGATGGGAATGTACAGAGGTGAATGGGAAGTCCTACGGGGCAGTTCAGTCAGCATAATTGCAGATTAGGCCTTAGCAGCTGTGGAGTTTTGTATGGAATTACAAAGTTTGCCTTTTGTCCTGTTGTGTCTGCCCTTTTTGAGCAATGCTATGTTTACAATATGCAGCACGTGGTGTACTATTTATATTTTACGTCACAAAATTTTCTGCACGTTTTCCCCTCTTCTGTTTCCAGAGTTTCAATCTGAAGCCACCAAGAAAGCAATTTTAGGCATGTTCTTCAGGCACGTGTTGAACTGCCACGCACGCTGCCCTTCCACATTGCCCAGTGGAGCTGGAGCAAACTGCTCCTGGAGGGCAAGAGCACCTCGGGAACCTCAGGTAGCAAAGGGAAGGGCCCGGGCACCCTCCCTGGTTTCCGATGGTGCAAACTGCCCTAGTTTGCTTGGTCTGATGACCTACCGCTGCCCACAGTGCAGAGACGCACTGCGCAAAGGGCCACCATGCTTACTAGGTCCATTGCCCCGAACCGGTGCAGAGGATTCCGGATTTGCTGGATCTGATACCATTACTGTGCACAGGGACCCCCTCTCTGGCATCTGCTGCATCTGATACCCCATCCCAGGGCACAGGGACACCCTCTCTCCAGAGTCTGCTGGGTCCAACCCCGCATCGTGGTGCACAGGGGCCCCCTGCCCGGAGTCTGCTGAGTCTGACACCTTGTCCCAGTGCTCTGGGACCCCTTAGGCCCCGCGGGGCGGGGGGCGAGTGCCGGCAGCCCCATCCCGCGGCGGTTCTGAGCGCTCGCAGCGCAGGAGCTTTCACAGCTTCGCTCTCCCTTTTTTCTTTTTATTTTTCTCTCTTTTTCTTTTTCCTTTTCTCTTTCTTTTCCTCTCTTTTTTTTTCTTTTTCCTTTTCTTTTTAATTTCTTTTTTTTTCTCCTTTCTCCTCCCAATCTGTCCAACTTATTTATTTATTTATTTATTTATTTTACTTTTTTTTTTTTTTTTTCTTTAGCAGAAGCCACGCCGTGGAAAGACGGGGTGGTGGAGGAGGGAGAAACCCCTCCCCCTTCCCCTCCCCCGTGGCTCCTTCCTCGGAAAAGCGGCACTTCGGGGGGTTTCCTCCGCTCCCCTCCGCTGCCGGCAGCCGCAGCCGCCCCGCAGCCCACGAGGGCCCGGCGGGCGCCCCCGGTGAGCGGCGCCCCGTGTCGGGGGGGCTGGGGGAGGATGCCCGGAGGGGCCGCCCGGCGGGGCCG
>JAWLRI010000653.1:1035948-1048714 GCA_034781795.1 Crypturellus tataupa
CCGCCGTCGGGAGGCCGCCGGAGAGGGTAGGTCTCGGCGCCTAACGGGAAGCCGCTGGGTTTGGGGAGGGGGGCGTTGTTCTTGTTTCCCTCTCTTTTTCGTTCCCTCCTTTCCCTCCTCTACTCCTTTCTCGACTCCTTGCAGGCGCAGGAGTTGGGGTCGCCTTCCCCTGGCGGCTCAGCTGCCTCGGGAATTGGGCTGGCGCTGGCTGCGGAAGAGGAATGTGTGCAGTGGTTTGGGGTGCTGCTCGCAGCGGGGCCCACGCAAGGGTCTGGGGTGCTGGAGCCCTGTGGCGCCCATGTGGGTGACAGTGTTGGGGTGCTGAGGGCAGCCCGGGGGTCCCTGTGCGGCCTGGGGGCAAGTTCCTGGTCCACATGTTGTCTGACCACCCTGGGCACCAAGATGCTCATTTCGAAGTGAAACCTGCACATTATGTAACCTCTCGGATGCGACTGCAGGAAAGCGTGCGTCCTCATGGACCTGGGGAGCCATCAAGTTGTCGCCTGTCTTTGGTTCATCTCATGCAGGGCGCAGGAGGAGCATCACACACTTACTTCCCCAAATTGCTCAACTTTTAATTCCCTGAAGTGCATCCTCCTCTGGAATGAAGGGTGTTACAGGGACGCAGGATAACCTTGAACCGCAGCTGTCCCAGTGCGGGTGCAGCTCATGGCAGAGCAGCTCTCTGCCTTCCCGTATCTGAGGGAGGCAGAGCGCAGTCTCGCACTAGCCTCTTCTGAGAAGAGCAGTGCCTGGTGCCCGTGCGAAGCATCATCCTCCGTGCAGTCTGAGTCATGGTACTTGCAGCCATGCAGAACCCTCTGCTCACTTTTTCCCACTAACACTTTTACTGAGTGTTTTGGAATCGTTACTGCTTAAAACCTCACCCTCTGTTGTTCTTAGGATTCTTTTTATTTTTAAATTTTTAATCTTAATTTAGTTCAAATGTGTGTTTCTTCTTCTCCTTTGAAAGTTTGGAAGTTGGACCTGAAGGAACCCAGAGGTAACAGAGAAGAGCCTAAGGATGTTAACTTAATATCCCGGGCAATTTTTTTTTGCTTGTTTCCTATATGGAAGGAGGAGGGGGCTGTGACTTGTCCATTTCTGGGAAAAAAATAGGGTGAGGAGTGTTGCTAGCAAACTACTCTTGGAGGCTATGTGGTCCAGGCAGTACAATCTGCTACTTTTCCTTGTAGCACTTGGAGAACTTAAAAGGAAAATCCAGTCATATGCTGGCCATGCTCAATTCTGTAAAATGGGGTGGGATCAGAAATAACTGCAGCTTCCTGGTGTTTTGCTCCACAAGGACTGTGCCCCTAAGAGGATCCAGAGGACCCCCCCAAGAGGGGGACCAGATGTATCTGCTCTCTCCCAGCAATTGTGACTGCACAGGCGAACATCAAATCGCCTGTTGAGTTGCAGCGGGGCCATGGTCATGTGCTTTACGTTACGCACAATAGTTTGTGGGACTGAGACTCTATTATCACATAATGGTGGTCTTGGTTGAATCGAGTTACGACGAGATGCGGCCAGTCGTGGCAAATGAAGCCAAGCTTTGTTTCTCTGTTGGTGGGTGACCTTCCTGGCTGTGCAACTTCAAACATGATTTTTGAAGTCCAGAGTTTTTTTATTTTGTCCCCTCCACAGTGGAAGGCTCTTGGGCTCAAATCCATACAGGGAGTTAGATATCAGCCTCATACATAGGTTCCCATCTTCTCCTGACCAAAACTTGGATCTGGGCCACGGTTATTTCTGTGCTACTTGTCATTGTGCTCTGTGTTATACGTCCTTCAATAACCTGGCTCATTTACCACTTATTTAAACGTAGTGGTGTCAAGAGGCAGCACAAGACTTTGGTTTAAGATTGCGCTGGCAGCCACAGATAAACTCCCGTGATCTGTTGGCACACAGGAGCCTGTGCTGTTTTGGGAAGCAGCCGTGAAGGAACAGTAAGGAAAGACTGAGCTTGTGTGAAGCATTGCAGGTCCGTGTCTCTGCCTCTGCAGTGTTTCTTTGGAGAGGGCCAAACTCCATTTCCAGAAGACAGCGCGCAGCCTGCCTCTAGTGCCTCTTCTCCTTAATCCAACTGGAATTCCTCTGAAGTTGGTGGTCAGTTTGCGCAAGGGTAGAGCATGAGTTGCGTAGTGTAAATCTTTGGTTACTGTCATTCATACTGTGGCTGCATTGTCGAGAAACAAAGGAGAAAATGTTGACACAATTGCCTTGAAGTTTCCTTGCTTCTCTTGCTCTCTGCCCCTACTGGAGTTTTATTTCCTTTCCTCTAAGTCTTTCTTTGCAGTTCCTCACTGCCATCTCCTCCCCAACAAAGTGCAGATTTTTTTCTTTCCTGACTTCTCCTGCAGTACTTCTACCTGAGTTTGGCTGGCAATAAATAGCTAGTGTGAATATTTAAATATAACATCCTTAGAGTTGGGTTGACACTGTGGTCAGATTAATGAAAGCTCTGGGAAGGTTGCATTTTTGTGAGCTGTTTTTGGGGGGGTCCTTGCGAAATTAAGCTAGTTGTGCTTGCCGAAAGACTGCAAGCCAGGAGAGGCGGGCAGCTATGTTGCTTCTCACTTAAATGAAAATACAGATGGTACAAGAGCTGAGAATGCCGAACGGGGTTGAAATCTTTTTATACTGTAAAGGTATTAAGCATTCAATGTCTAAGTTGTTAGGCAGCAACACTTATTTAGAAGAATGCAACTAAGTGTTGGATAAATTTGATCCTCGTGTGCACATAACTAGAGGTGGAAGTTCAAGACAGGCATCAGTTTCAGCTCAGCCCCTTCTACGCTGTCAGCATGCTTTGTTACTACCCTGTCTCCAGTTTTGTGTTTGTGCATGTCCTACAGCCTCCTACCTCAAAAAGGTAACTCTGAGCTGACCATTTTGGTAAATTCTGTCTCAGACCCTTAAAAAGAAAAGAAGAAGAAAAAATGTGTGGCGGTGTTTGGTGCAGCAGGTTTGAGTGACTTTGTGTTAATGAGCGGTCAAAATGAGTCAGGTAAAATTCACTTCCCCCCTTGGCTGAGTGCAAGATTTCAAGCTAAGATTTAGCACCGAGAGGCGTAGGAAGTCTGAAATTTTAACTGCTGTGACTCTTGGGTTGTGTTCTGTAGTTCTGTAATAATCTAACAACATTAATTCAATTTTTGCGAAATTACAAAATTCTGGCTCCTCTGTTGTCTTTGGCGACTTTGCGCTGCCCCTTTATTTTTGTCTTCTTCAGTGGAGAAATGAAAAAGGCCTGTGTGCACTTCACAGGAAATGAATGTCTGATACAAGCTTGCAGACTGCACATTTCCAAGAACTGCTCTCAAGGTATTTTGATAATGCACATTCTCTCTGTCTTCTCCCTTCCTGCTCCCCATGCACATTTTTTTTTTATGCTTTTGCTTGCTTGCTAACACATGTGAAATGCAAGGGAAAGAATCAAATTGGGCCAATGGTAGGCTTGCAGATAGGCTGCTTTAACTTTACATTGGCTCTGCTGGAGCTGCTGCTGGCAAGGTTGGGTTAAGCTGTCAGTATTCAGCTGCCTTTGTCTAAGCAGAGAGTTTTTGCTGCTTTTTTCCCCTGCAAACTTTGAAGAAAAATGTTGACTTCAGATTCTGACTTGTGCAGCAGTTTTGTTTTGTGATTCTGCAGCTCAGAAACAGCTTGTTACTACTTTCTTACTTTCTGGGCAGCAAAATTTACTTGGAAACTTGCACCCAGGCTGTCAAAAAAAAAAGAAAATAAGAATAATTATTAACAGCTGAAAAATGTCAAGGATCTCAGCTCCCGTTCTCAATCTGGCCATTTA
Organism: Crypturellus tataupa; assembly: GCA_034781795.1. Lineage (NCBI taxonomy): Eukaryota > Metazoa > Chordata > Aves > Tinamiformes > Tinamidae > Crypturellus > Crypturellus tataupa. The sequence goes on from JAWLRI010000653.1 coordinate 1,039,760, forward strand.
GCTGATTTCTGCACAGCACCTGGCTGAAGTTGGGGGCAGTTCTGCGTGGATTTGCTTGTGACGGCTGAGCTGTGGCGATGTGCACATGTGCCCGCATGAATGTTCTGATTATACTTCTTTTTTGACAGACAGGCAGTGTTATTTTGCATCCATATTTCAGTTCTCTTTTGTTTTCTGATGGGACATGAAGGCAAGGAAGCTGGAGATAGATAGGAAACAATCAATTCCCACTGCTGGAAATGATGTTCATCTTCCCTGGCACAGCAAAGTGACATGATGGACAAAAATCCACAACCAAAGGAAAACTGAGATAGGGGAATGCCTTTCTCTAGCCTGACAGAGTATTTTGGGTTTGGAGTTAGTTTAGCAGTCAGCAATGAAATTGTAGCATGTGTACCAGTATCCAAGGAAGTGCATACTTCAAGTCAAGGGAGCACATATGGGCAAGAGGTGCTATACTTTTCATTCATATAAAAATGAGGAAAATTGGGCTAAGCTGCTTTAACTTCTAAGCTACTCTGTAGCAGCTCCACTACAGTTAATAGTTGATTCTTTATAGTGATTTTGTACACTCTTACTCCTTTAGCTTTGCATGATGACTAAAGTATGTTTATGCCTTTTGCTAGGCTACACTGCAGTTTTGTGTAAAGCTGGGATGGTAAAGAAGTGGCTTTGAAAGGTGAGGCTAGAAACTCTCTTGCTGCTGGATTCCTCTACTTATGGTCTGTCAAAATGTTTAAATCAAAATACTCGCTTAAACTGGGGCATAATCTAGTAAAAAAAAAAAAAAGCTTCATTTGCAAAAAAGATAGAGAAAAAAAGGGATCAAATAGGAAAAAAGGCTTTATAGTTTGCTCTAGTGAATCAAACTTTATCGAAGTCTTTCTGGAGCAATGGGGACTTCACAGAGACCAAGCAGAGAAGTTTGAGAAAGGAGAGAAATGAGACTCCTCAGATAAGCTCTCTCACTTTCCCCAGCAGCATTTAATGTGTCTGACTGGGGAGGCTGCCCCTTTTATGAGTTTTAAAATTAGTTACTTTTCAATCTCAGTTACCTTTGAACTTCCTCCCTTAGTTTTATGAAAGACCATAAAAAGAGCAGCCTGGTTATATTGTATGGTTCTTTGCACACCCTTAGAGCTCTCGCCCTTCTAATCACGGAGTTTCTCCAGCCTCTCCCTGCCTTAACACTTTTACATGGCTTCTCATCACCCATCTTTAGGCCTCTCGCCTTTGTTTCACCTCCCTGCCTTTATTTAAGGAGACTGGAACGAGACTGATTACTTCAGCTGGTGACATGCCTGTTACATTCCCACCCAGCCATCTTGCATCCTCATGCTTATATTCGCTTCTCGTCTTTTTTTAATTACCGCCTTTGCGTTCTGAGTGGACGCCTTTCTTAATGAATCCTCAATAAAACTTTTCAGCTCATCGCCAGGGTGGGCGATGGCTTCCTGGCTCCTCTTGTTGCCTGCAGCCAGCAGCGCAGGACGAGGGTCCTGCCGTGGTGCCTCAGCTCCAGGGAAAGGGATATAAAGTAGCAGAGGGGGCTGACAGGGCTCGCACAGACTTGGGGGCTGAGCTGGTGGTGATGAGCTGGGTGAGCACTGCTGAGTGCAGAGAGGTGCTCAGGTGTGGAGCTGGTGACATGCCTGTGTCCTCCGGACGTTCTTCATCCAGCCTGCTGTGACGCAGAGGAGTGACTGCTCCTCATCATCTGCCCATCTGCTTTAGGGATCCAGCATGGCGAATTCTTTACCTCATGCCTCCTGGCTCTCTTCTCACCTGACTTCAGGTATGAAGGCTTTGGGGAAGCACGAGGCATGTTGCCTCGATGCTGTTCCTCTAGATCCCATCGCCCCGCTGAGGAGCTCGGCCTGGCATCCTCTCTGCCCCACGGTCGGGTGGCCTCGTGCAGTGGCTGTGCTCCTGCATTCCAGCACAGCTTTAGAAAAGGCTCTTCGTGGTCCTGGTTGCCCCATGGCTGTAGCAGATGGTTTCACTGAGACAGTGCCTCTCTTTGCACCTCAAATGACTGTTTCCTTTAGAAGTCCTAGATACAGACCACTGGATCACAACGACTTTTTGTTCTTGAATTTCAACTTTCCCCTCCTCTTGCGACATGCCAGCATCCCCTTCTACCTCGGTCCCCAGGTTAAACCAGCATTAAATCCTAGGGCACCTCCTCAGCATTCTGTGCAAGGAAATAATCTGCTCACCGGTAATTACTTAGCTCACTGGGCTACCCGCAAGCAGAGAAGCTAAGTAATTCCCCCAGAGGTTTTCTGGTTTTGATAAGCTGAAAATGCCATATGTTTTCTGGTGTTTGCTTTGTTTATCTTGGCTACCTGCTGTCCCAGCTTCATGACAGCCATCCTAACGTAAACTTGCTCCCTACTGGCAGTAATTCATATGCCTTTATATTGGCTCTGCCAGGGTTAGCTTTTCATCTTCTGAAGGATTATTGAGATCGTTGAGAGATTTGGGCAGGGGCTATGGTTTTGTTGTGTTTTTCTTTTTTCTTTTTCTTTCTTTCCTTTTTTCTTTTTTTTTTTTTCCCCACGTACAGGTTGTCTGTCCTCAGTGGAGGTCCTTGCAAGCATCCCACCTACAACTGGCACTTGCAGCGTGACCTGTGGTGTCACTAGGCCCAGGTGCTTAGCCAAGCGCCTCCCTTTTGGCTCCCTTGGTTGCTGGAGGCCCGCATGCTCTGTCACTTTAAGATTTCCTAAATAACCTCTGATGACTTTGAATTTTTTTTTCACTTTTGATTTTCAGGACTAGATTATCTTGGAAATCCCCTCTCATAAAACTTAAGTGTTATGGTGCATTTGTGCTTTGTGACCCTCGCCCCCTTCCTCTGCAGACACAATAACTGATACTGCCTGGTGGTCTGTCCTGGCTCCTAAAACCAGCCCTTCCTGGAGCTATGGGGGAATCTCCCCCGCGCCTGTGGGCTGTGGCTCACACTAGTTAAACTGTCTGGGACTCTTCTCCCCTTCTTACCCTCCACTCCCTTGTGGAGGGCTGGGGTGGCGGGCAGCCTCACAGAGGGTGCGTGTGGGGTTGCCCCTCCGCGTGTCAGGGCTGCCCTGCCATGGGCAGGGGCTGCTGCTCACCAGGACCCTGCCGGCATGCAGAGGCGCAGGCCTGGCCTTCACTTGCTTTCCGGGAAACAGCCTTGCGTTGGCCGGGAAGGTGAGCACTGCTCCTCTTCAGCCAAGGCTGGCGTCACAGCCTTGAAACGCAGCAGTAACCGGTACTGATCTCCTGTCTACGTTTTTTTGTTTTTCTTTGTCTTTCCCCACTTACGGGCAGAGGAGAAATTCCGACTCTTGAGCCAGCATTCAGTAGTCCAGCGGAGGTTTTCCTTGCCAGAAGTCAGCTGGTAGTTTACTTGCTGTAACCCAAACTTGTTACTCGCAGCTCCTACAGCACAGCAGCCTTTGAGCTCAGGATAGCGATGCGGCTCCTCTGTGGTTGTGAAATGGTGGGATTGCAGCTTCACAATGGCTCTCTCTGTGAGGAGCAAGCTGCTTAATGTGGAAATAATTGGTTTGGGTGTGCAAAGCGGTTTAAAGGTGCAACGAAGGGATCGCAAAAGTGTGTTTTCAGATTGTGGAAATGTCTTCTAGCTCTGTCAGCTAGCCTATGCCAAGTAGCTCTCTCTCCTACCAACCATCGCCTTTTATTATTTTTTTTTAACGTGTTATGCAGAAACCAAACATGCTTGCAGACTTGCCTGCCTTGAAGAGTACCCGGAGCACATCAGACTCTCTTGTGGGTTTTCTTTTGGTAAGAAAAAAAAAAAGCCCTTTTAGCCTGTATCAGCAGTGTCAGATTAAAGCAGAAAGTGCATGTCATGGAAAAGTGCGACAAGGAGCACAAAACTGAAAGAGCAGGTCCATGGGAAGGTGAGGCGTTTGTAAAGGTGAGGCATTTGTGGGTTCTGAGAGATGTTCTTCAGCCCCTAAGTTATAAAAAGTGTTTCCTAGGAGCAGCAGGCTTTGTGCAGGATCTTTGGGATCCGATTCTCTGAGCTTACAGAAAACTGCTGCATGGCTGTAATGCATGGAAGCAGCAAACAGCAACATGCATGTGTTGCCTCATACTAGCCAGTAAACTTCCAGAATAACATTTTTAGATTGCGTCCTTGTTGAACGTGTGTGTGTATATGTTTTCTTTTTTCCACGTATTCCCTCTCGTGTCAGAGCCGCCAGCAGACTCGCAAACTCTATTTATAGCCATGGCGCAGAGATAGAGGGAGCCGCGCCACAGCCCAAGCCCGCTCTGCACCAGGGCCGCTGGCCATGAGCAGCGTTGTTCCTCACTCTGGGCTGCGCCGCATTCCTCCCTTGACCGCAGCTCCCTCTGTGCTCCCTGGCGCCTGCTTCTCTGCGTGGCCCCTGCCCCTCCGCCTAGGCCTGCATCACTGCGCCCGGGCAGGGGGGCTCAGCACATGCAGCGTCTGATGCGGGCTCGACGCCATGCAGAGAGGGCTGGCCCGCTGTCAAGGCACAGCACTTGGTGCATGCTAGGGAGGTTTCTCATCCAGCCCCGTGCTTGAGCTCTGCTTTGAAACATCCTCAGTAGCCGCAAATCAGTAGGCAGCACATTTCTGTGGGATGCAGACATGCAAGCAGGAGCCAGCTGCCTGGAATGGGGACGTGGCTGTGAGCGCTTGCAGGGCACCTCTGTCTGGGAAAGCTTATCCCAGCTTCCATCTAACTGCTTGGGAGCTCTGGGATGTGCAGCAGGAAGGCACTGAGGCGGAGTGGCATGGGGAGTGTAGCCATGGTCCAGAATCGCAGCTTGCCTGGCTGTGGGTAGATGCGGCTCGTGGGGCGCGTGCCCAGCCTGGGGCTGGAGTGGTGCCGGGAAGTAGTGCTGAGTAACGGACCTGAGGTTGGAAAGGCAGCCTTAGAGGGGCTGCCTCGCAGGGCGTGCAGGAGGCTGGATTGGTTTCCTCTGCTTGCTGCTGAAGCCACCGACAGATGCACGATTGCACAAGTGGTGCTCTGCTGCTCCATTGGGCCAGCAGACTTCATACGCTGTCCGTGCGGTGCAAAGCAAAATCCCGGGAGCTGCAGGAGGCAGCACAGAAGAGCTTCCTGATGGGGGCCCAAGTTGGATAATTCACGGGCATTTTTTTCTGTGTGCAGCTTCAGAGGAACTACTCTCAACCTTATGCATCATGTTCAGCACAAACTTGAATTTACTCTTCAGGCCCTGTTTCTGTTGCATGATCTCTTAACAGTTGGTTTTCACAGTTTGGCTTCCAAAAATGATGGCAATTTTAAAAAGCTCTTTGCATTCATCCTTAGGGCACCTGTGAGCTACTTGGAAGTTAATTAAACCACAGTGTTGGAAGTAGCATTGGTAATTATAAACATAAATTTCTTCACATTTTACAGCATTACTGAAGAGTTGTGTACATGTTTTTATGGAAATATAGGTTAAAGAAGTTGACAGACACCCTGTCCCTGGATTTGTTGCATTTTGGGTCTCTGTTATGATGAACTGAGGGACTTAGTCATCAGTTTGATGGACATTTTTTTTTTTCCCTTCCAAAGGAAGAACCTGCTTTTAAGCAAAGCCTTGCAAAATCTAGGAAATGCTGTGCTGAAGCTTTGGAATTTGGACCGGTTCCAGGCCTGATGTCCGGAAACTCGTCCTTATGGATAGTAAATTTAAAGAGGTAAGCTCTTTCAAGTATGCTAAATTGAAGTGCATGAACAAATCAGATCTGAGTACTCAAAGCTGCTGTTGAACATGCCAGATTTATCAAGCCCCAAGGTGCAGAGCTGCCTTGGCTGGCACTATAGAGTGTATACAGTCACCTAGACTAGGATTGTCTTCTTACATGAAATACTCTGCCTTACTTGGATAGCAAATGGGGAGGCAAACAAAATGCCCAGTGTCAAGAGCACTTACTTTGAAAAGCACTTGAACTTGTAGTAAGTCAGAGAAGGTCTAAGGGAACTTATCCAGCCTTTTAATTACTGGGACATGGGCTTTTTTCAGTTTGTTGCTCTAGCTGTAAATGTTCTTCTTGCTGTCTTGCAGTAGGGAGGACATGATGAGTTTGAGCATTGGTTTGGGGCTTTTTTGTAGGGGCGAGGAAACAAATCTCAATGTGGTAAATTGGAAGCAGAACTAAATATGCATATGTATTTTGGTATCCCCCGTCTCTGGCTAATTTCTACTCCTAAGAGTCTGTTTTTTCCTAGCTTGAAATGGGAGACCATACGCACATAGTGTGTGCAGGAATGAACCTGGGAAGGTATTATCAGACAGTGCTTCTAGAGGGTCAGCTAGCCCTGGAGTGCAGGCCAGACGTCATCTGTTGGAAGTGGATCACTGAAGCTAAACAAATTCATGCTGTCTGAGGATTTGACACATATGGAGATTTTGAACCAAGTGTACAAATTGTGAGGCTGCTATTTTTGCATTTAGTTTGAATTCGAAATGATGACACAGTCTCAGTTCTTACTCAGTCAAACTTCTAGTAGCAGTGGATTTTTCTTAAAGGACTTGGGAGAATGACTCAAGCTTGAAAACTGGGACAAACCTTTGTGTTTTTTTGTCAAACGGCATCTGGAGCCTCAAATCATTTATTTGTTGTTTTTAAAAACTGGAAATGAAAGACAGCTGTCTGCTCTTGTGTTCCTATTTGAATTTGTTTCTCAATCCAGACCTGCGAGATTGGCAAAATTTCAGTTTGGACCCAAGAGAAGGTGCTGTTTGTGGGGAGAGGCTGCTAGTGGGAGCAAGGCTCCTACTGGGTCCCCTTCTCTCTTTAGCTGCAGCCTTGGAGGCAGATCACAGTAGCTCAACCTCCTTTTCCTATGGTAACCATTGTTAAAGGGCTACAGCTTTCCCCCCGGCAGAGAGGGGAAGGAAAGGGATACAGATGCTGCAGATCCTTGTGGTGTCTGCAGTGCTGAGTTTTGTGTAGTGATAGATTGCTGTAATCACTGCACGTGTCGCCTATGTTTACTTGCGTTCTGCTCACTAAATCAGCCTCCCCTAAGATTTATTCTGACTTGCTGAACTGTCTGAGCAGTTCTCAACTGCTGCTTTTTTTAATGGAAAAAAAAAATCAATTTGATTAACTCCTTCCTACCCTCTCACATTTTGAAAGAGTGGGATTCCCCTCCCTCAGCGAGAGAAGCTAAAGGACAGGGTTGCAGATGGTAACAGCTTTGTGGCCTGCAAATCACAGGATGAGAATCCGAGTATATTCCCCCCTGGAAAAGCTTCCCTTGGTGTGCTTGGACAATGATGTTTATGGTTCCACGCGTGGAGCCATGCCTGATGGTTGCATAATTGGGATTGCTGCAACTACTGCGAGAGGCAGCAGTGGGGTAAGGGGGCCTGTAGACCAGGTTGGATGTCTGCTTTCTAAAACTGCTGTGCTAGTTGGGCCTATTTTTGTTAGGGGAGAGAGACACTGAGCTGGCTGTGGAGACTGAATTGCTTTCTGCCCCTGGCAGCATGTGCCTGGCTGGGAGGAAAAGTGCTGGGGCAAGGTGGTGCAAAGGAAAGGAGCTGGGCCCTCCATGTCATCTCTCCGCTTGGCTCTGTGTGGCTAGCCCAAGTACCGCTAGGAGAGCACAGTGTTGGAGTAGTCAGTGGCCGATGTGAGCCCAGCTGGCTGGGCTGCACAGCGAGAAGAGTCGGAGCTGGGGAACCACGGCCCTCGTGCCGCTGCGGGCTGTGTGCCGGCAGCGCGTGGCTCAACGCGGGGCTGCGCTGTCACTGCGTGTGACTGGGTTAATGGGGTATGTCAGGAGAGCCAGGGCAGGCTTTGGCGGTGAGCTGCTGCCTTGACAGGCCTGGGGAAGTGGTGTGTAACATCTCCGCTTCTCACACAGAATGAGCCTCTGGCTTAGGGCTGTGGTTTTTATGTTTATGTATGCATATATATATATATATATATACACACAGAAAATATATACTATTTCTTAATAATTGAAATTACTTGGACAGATGACCAGTGGCAAGGCTGGCTGCAGGAGTCTGCACTGCTAAATGCATGGAGCCTGGTAGCAGCCCCAGGTACTGAGTGAGCAGGTTAAGAACGGGGTGCTGGGGAGTCAGCACATGAGCGTTGCTGGGGAAGGCTAGGATCACCCTTCAGCAGAGAAGAACCTGTGCTCCAGAGCTGTCCTCGGGAGCCCAGAGCAGAAAGAGGAGTTAGAGCTGCAAGGGGCCGAGCAGAGTTGCTCCTCACACAGCCAGTGTCAGGGTAAGCAACCTAATCCGCAGCAGTCCTAGTGCTGCTGGTGAAGAAACACTTCTTGCAGGGGGCCCTATCTGAGGCCTCCGGGCACAGGAGTGTCCTGGGAAGAGGCCATGATTCCTGAGGGTTGTTGGGCAAGATTCACTCCCACCTGCTTCTGCTTCTAAGTCATGTTGGCCTTTAGAGAGGAAGTTGGGGAGGCTTGAGGAGTCCTTTGCACCTTTCACTGAACAATAAAGATACTCTCCTGTCTTGGAAGGTTTTCCCCTTCTAATTTTGGGTTTCATTTCCCCTCACCACTCCAAAAGTTTCAAGACCACTCCAAAACCTCCCCAAGCTACCAAAAGAGGGAAATCACAAATATTGGGATGTGCCAGATTCAAAGTAGTGTGCGGAAGGCTGTGCAGGGAGGCCCTGGCTGGTAATCACCCACACTTTGTGGATGCAGAGCTCAGTAACATTGCACTGCAGGGACAGCTCTCCAGAGCCATTGCTGCACACCCTTCCCCTGCCATCCTACACTGTGGGTTTGTGACCTGCAGTAATGCCCCTGTACCCTCTTGCATGGTATTGCTGCTGTTCCTGGCCTGTGTTGAGCAGAGTCCCCCAGGGGTCAGTCCTTGGTCCAGTCCCGTTCAATTTATTCATCAACGACCTGGATGAAGGCACAGAGTGCTCCCTCAGCAAGTTTGCTGATGATACGAAGCTGG
>JAWLRI010000653.1:1057209-1090287 GCA_034781795.1 Crypturellus tataupa
GAGTGAAATAGAATTGTATCTGTTTTCTCCTGGCCATAGCACAGTGAGGTAGCAAGTGCTCAGCTTTGCACCCAGGAGTTTCTCTGACTTTGGGGAAATTTCTCACCCATTTAAATGCCATGATGGAAAGGAGCTGTACTTGAAGCTGGCCTGTGATACTGCACCTGAGCTGCCATTACAAATAACTCCTTTTCCCCTGGGGCTTCTCTGAAGAGCTCTCCATGAAGGGGGGCTCCGGGAAAGGGGAGGTAGAGAACAGGATCCAGGATCTCTTCCTGCTTTCATAGGCTGCAGGGAATAGGCCAGATAGGACTGCAGCTCTCATATACATGCTGAAATGCCACAAAATAAGCCATGCAAACAAACCAGTCATATGTTATCCAGATGGAGCTGTTCAAATCCAGTAATAACAGCAAAGCGCTCCTGAACTCTGTGGAAAGAGAGATTACAGAGGGATCAGGAATAATTATAGTGCCTTGTTATTATCATTCTCATCATTCTTTCTAACAAAGTTTTCGATAGGATGAAAAACTTCTTGCTGGACAACATAGTGTGTTTACTGGTGTTCTCTCATTTCTCCTTTCAAGAGTGTTCATGTCAATCTGTGTAAGTGGTGTTAGTAAATACTGTAATGATTTTGGACTACATCATCTTTCAGATGATATCGTCTTTAGCATCTCTAAGCTAAAGATGCTTAGGCATGGGTCTTGACTACAGCAAAGTCTTCTCCTGAAATTTCTCACTGTTGCTACCACTAGTGAGGACACCAGCAAAATACATGGCTGCTGCTCTCATCTTTACTTTGAAACTTGATTAAGCAACACCCTTAAAATATTAGTGGTTGCTAGTGACTTGCCTGTCCATGTACTGCTCCATAACTGGAGCAATAAAGATGGAATCAGCAAATAATCTCTAGTTTAGAAAGTATCACAGAGCCAGAGGTGCGTAACTTTTCATGTCAGTGGGTGCTCTCCACCCTCTCTGAACACCATGAAAGCTTGTAAGAAAAGCACAAGATTATCAAAATCATACCCTGGTGGAATGTGTTTGGAAACAACACATGCAAAGCACAAAACTTTGCAGTTTACTCTTGTGGGAGGGGACTACAAAGCAAAGGAAAAAAAGTCTTCCAAGTTATTTCAGCTCCTGGGTCATTGCAGATCTGTGAGAGTATTGGCTTTGGAGGAGGCTGAGTGTGGTGGAGCAGTGCTCACCATGGAGGCTGTGCTGGAACAGTGCTCACCTTGGCGGTTCAGTGCAGCCCAACAGTCACTCTGTAAGAACAAGGACTTCCCAGGAGGAGATTTCTCACAGGAGAAAGACACAGGAGAAAGTCCCAGACTGCTCTTCCACTCTATGGCTCCCCAGCCGAAGCCTCTGAGCAACTCTGCATGGGGGAAGCTACCAGTGAGTGTGGGGATGATAAAAACACTGGTAGTACTTTTCTCCTTCTTATTCTGCAGCACTCCCTGCATTTCCATCACCAACCCGCCACAGTTCAGCAGAGCACTATGCCTAGCTCTGTTTGGAGCAGCGTACAAGCCTGTGTGAGGGGTTATGATGCACCAGAGCCTCTTTCGCAGGCTCCACAGCCCCATAAAGCTGCGCTCTGCTCTCCAGGAGCTCCCAGGCAACCCGGGTGGTGTGGGCCATGTGGCAAGAGCAGATGCTGTAGGTTTTCAGGGGTCAGATTCACTCCTCAGGTTGGGAGGGAGGAAAGGGGGGTGGGTGGTTTGCTCAGATGGGTCTCTCCTCCTCTGCTCCTCTCCCCTCCTCCCTGCACACCTCAATAGAGAGCCTTCCTCTTAACTCAATGAAAGTAGGGCAGAGTCTAACCACATTTCAAGCTGTCTGCTTTTTTGGATTCTGAGTAATTGTGATCTCTATCTGTTCCTAGAAAAGATTTGAACAGCTTATAAACCACAGATAATAAAGACAACTGTAGTAGGGTAGAGAAGGATCTCCCCAGCGGGTGAAGAACAGTGCGGGACAGAAGCTGGAGGTCCAGCTGCAGCACAGGGGTCTCTGTATGGTTACCAGGGCTAAGGGGCACCTGGTAGGGGGGCTGCCTTAAGGAACCAAAGCCACACAAAATGCTAGTAGCTATGCTGTGTGCAGAATGTGTGCGTGCGCACACATACATAGATACTACATACATACATGCGTGCGTAATATGTATATATATATACACATACAGAAAGAGCAAGTATGAGTGCTCTATGGAGCTACAGGTCAGGGAATAGGGGTTTGACCCCACCTCGGTATTTGCATGGTCCCATCTCCATGCACTTGTTCTCACCGCATTATTTCTCTGCGCAGGCAGGACACGCTTCCTCTTGCACTCTAGGGCTTTTTGCATTTCCTATTTCTACATCTAACGTGGATCTACATCTAACACGGCACAGTTCTTAAAGCTAGAGACACTTATTTCACTGGAAGGGTTTGAACGCACTCTGGCCCCGACCTCAACCCCTAGGCCCACTGAGAGCTTCAGCAAATCCCTCCCAGGCCTCCCCTCTGCCCCTGGTCAGCCTCAGCTGCTTGTGGTCCTGCCCACATTAGCTGCTCCCGCCAGCGCTTTGCTCTTTTACTCCTCTGCTGGACTGTGAACACAGGACGCGCACAGCCTCCCGCGCACACCTGCACCGCCAGCTAGGAAAAGGCTTTGTCAGTGGTGCTATTTTTCTGTTTTCAAGCTGTATTCTCGTTGTTATTCTCTAATTGCAGGCAGAAATCTTGACAAAAAAAAAAAAGAAAAAGAAAAAAAAATCACAACTCGGTGATGATCCTCTTGCATCAGGCCAGAACTACACATCTTTGTCCTATAGGCCTGTCAGCAAGGAATATAGATGAGGGGTGGGAAACTGGAGTGCGGGGAAGAGAAAATGAAACACATGTCTATGCTGGCAAAAATCCTAGCAAAGAGACTATTCTTCCAACAAAGTGCTTTAGCCAGGATGGTTTATTTAGTCTTTGTCAGCCAGAATAGGGTCTGGTGGCTAAACACAGTTTTTCTACCCTAGGAGCATTGGCTAGAACAGCTGTATCAGCCTGTATACTCTCCACAGTTCACAGTGAAAGTTGGGAAATTCAGAGAAAAAATAAGCAAAAAATATGGCAAAAAAGCCATATTCAGTTACCAGTGAGATGCTTAGCTACTTAATCCCTCTAGCCTTCCTTCCTGGGGCCAATAGAGGGCCAGCGTATGTGAGGAAAGCAGTGATGCTCTGAAGTGTGTGAGTGGCTGCTTATGCTTTCAGTGGGGCCACACTGTTCCAGAGGCTGCTACTGTGGGGCTGCACGTCGTGCCCAACCTGCACCCTTAGCTGAAAAGGTTGTAAGGTTGTAAGGCCGAAGATAAGACCAAAAGAAAAAAGAGCAGGGAAGATATTGAGAGAAAGAAATAGAGAAAAGCGAGGGGAGGAGCAGGGGGGTCCATGTGGCAGAAGCAGGGGAGCGAAAGAGCACTGCCCCTGTCAGGTACCTGCAGGCAATTAGAGACTGCACCTTACCAGGGGGGTGCTGGTGCAGGAGCAGCACCTGGCATGGCCTCCTGGCTCAGAGGGGACTTACCGAGGCCAAGGCAGCTTTGCTGGGTAGACGAGGCCAGAAGGGCCATCTGGCAAGGCTGTGGGTTGGCAGGAACAGGCTACGCAGCTCACTCGCAACCTCTGTTATCCTGTTCAACATAATCCTCTCCCTTTCTGCCTTGCGCGGGATGCAGTCCCCTGCCAAACCGCCCTGCCCTGCACCCCCCCTCTCTCTGCAGAGATGCTCCTCAGCCAGTCACTCAGCAACAGGTTTCCAAGGAATGATTTAAACCCCTGAAGATAAGGTTGTGCATGCTGAGGAATTTATGTTTTACACACCGAGGCTGTGGGCTCTCAGCAGTGTGCCCTTCTCCAACCCCAGCTTTGGGATGCCAACCTCTCTGCTGATGATGCGGGAAAGCTCGCACAGGCCTAGCCGGGCACCTCAGCGCTGTGACACATCCCATGGCCGTGACAGCACTGCGGAGATGACTCGTGCTCTCATACTGCCGTGAGGGTTGGCGAGGCGCCGTGCACGGCTGTGCTGAGCAGGTCCCGCAGGTCCCGCAGCTCCGGGTGCCGCAGCGCAGCGGGACTGGGCGCGCACCGATTTGAACCTACCTCCATCGCGACTGTTGTGCTGGGCTACAGGCAACCACCGGGGCCACGGCCTGCTAAGGCAGGCGAGCACTGTGCTACTGATTAATGCTGGTAATTCTGAGCAGGGCTCTACACAATATGTGCCCAGGCTTCACCTGTAGTGGAAAGTACGTAAAACGCTTTCCCAGGAAAAATCAGTGTACAGATCATTTCTGTTTTCTCGCCTTCTGCACCTAGAGAAGGGCCAGGGGCCCACACTCTGTGCCAGAAGGCCTCTGCAAGCTGAGAAATACCATTCATAGTAAAACTTCGCTCCTTACCAGCACTGGCAAGAGTTTCCAGAGCGCCCTCAGCGTGGGAGGGCCGCTTCCGAGAGGCAGGCCCTGGCAAAGCGTGCCAGGACGCTCAGAGGCAACGCTGCCCCCCACTCCCCACGCTTCACTCTCTGTCTGAAGGTTGCTGCCCCCATAGACTCAGCAGAAGTGACTCAGCTGCTGAGCTCTCACTCTGCTCTGTGAGCTTGCACTGCTGCCCAGGGTGGCTTTGAACTGCTGCTGAGAGCAGCGCAGCCCAAGATGGGTTATACATGTGTGGGGAGTTACAGGTTCATGCTGCAGGGCCAGTCACCTCTGGCAGCGGAGGGAGGGTAAGAAGGCAGGTAGGCAGCTAGGAGTGGTGATGTCTTCAAACCACCGCAGCACGCTTTGCTGGAGCGCGTCAGTTGGAGCCAGCAGCGAGGTTTATTTTCCTCTCGCATATCTCTTCTTCAGCCTACTCTCACCTAACGGGCGGGCCACTACTACAATATCTATAGCTTGCTGAGTAAATGTTGTTCTTCGTGTTGTTGATTACAGCTAATTAGCATTAATTTTGCTTTAAATGGATTCTAGTCGTGCTCGTTTTCTCTGGGGTTACAGTTCTGGTGCCGCTAAAAGGAGATGCTCTGTTCTAATAGAGCTTTGAATGTGAAATACGGAGGCCTCCTCCAGCGATGTGAGGTACCAGAAGGGGTCAAAGAGCACTGATGGGCGGTGATGGAGCACATGGAGGAAAGGGAGAGGAGTCACAGTGGAGTTTCCTTGATTTCTATGGGTATATTTTGCTTGTTTTTCACTTCTCTTTCACTGTCTGTGGCATTCCTAGCCCCAAGTGCTCAAAGATCGTGAGACAAGCTTACAGTCTGCGAATTAGGAAAAATAAATAAGTAAATCACGTTATTTCTCTTCTGGTCGCTGCATGTTTACATATGCACTGAACAAACATGCAGGCTGTTCTCTGTGATCATGAAAGCTTTGAGTACGCTTTTCATTCCCTTGTTTATTTATTTATTTATTTAACTGCTGAATGAAAGCTGAGATCTCCACATGCCGCTGTGTCCCTAGGAGGATCCTTCAAACCCCCTTCCCGGTGCTGCGTTGGGCCGGGAGCCACGAGCCGGTGGCTCCGGGGAGGATGAGCGAACACCTGCCAGGCGCGGGCACTTCGTGCTCCGAGCACTTGCAGGAGGCAAGGCCGGGGGCAAGATTGCTCTTCCTAAGAATAACCCCCTCGGGCTTCCTGAGAACACGGGCGAGACAGATGGATGATCGCAGCCTTCTCCTCAGCTCCGGCGCTGTGCGCGGCCGCGGGGAAGCAGCGGCCACTCGGCGCTGCCTCTCACCGCCCCACGGCCGGCGGGGAGACCCCAGCGCCGACGGGCGATGGCGGCGGGAAAGAGGCGCGCGCGCGGCCGGGGCTGCGGCGCCACCTTGTGGGTGAGGGCGCGAGCGGGCGTCAGGCGGGTAACGGCCCCGCGACCGGCGTCGTGGGCGCCCCTGCCCCGGGGAGCCTCGGGTGGCCCCTCTGCCCTCGCTGGAGGCAGCAGCCCCGTTCCTCTTGCTCCTCCTACTGCTCAGCTCCGCTGTTGGTGGGCTCAGGTTCGGGGACACCAGTGAGGGTCTGCCATGGTACTGGTGCAGCCTGAACGGCGCTACCAGGTGCATGGCATTTGCTTGGGTTTCATTTAACTGTCCCGCACATCCTTTCCTCCTGGAAGCTCTCCCACACTAGCTTGTGAAACAAGATCGAGCGTGGCCCGCTTCACGGTGCCGCCGGCAAGGTAAGGCAGCCGCCCAAACGCCTCTCTGCAGTGTGTGAGGATCCCAGGCTCCAACCTTTGCTCTGCCGAATAACAAGGCAGCCTGCATATCTGGAGGTTCATTCCACATAGCACAGGACGTGCTGGGAGGAGTGTGGTGCCTGACCTGCCCATAGGCAGCTCTTCATCCTCCACCAGCTGGACTAGATGATCCCTAGAGGTCCCTTCCAATCTTAATCATTCTGTGATTCTTGTGGAGTAAGGGAAAGGCAATACCCAACTTCGCTTCAGTGAAGAGTGCTCAACTGGAGGAAGCCAACAGGAGCATGCGTGTAAGACTAGTAAACATATGGATAGTGCTTAGCTGGACACTGGTGCTCTGTACAGTGACTTCCTGCGTTTTCAGGATGAAGGCTATAGCATGAGAGGAAGGCATTTTCCTTTTGCCTTCCCCTCACCTCCTCCCCATGTTTCTCGCAATTGTCTGGGCTCTGGGGCTGAGCCAGGTGGAAATTTTCCTGCAAGATGTGAGCCCAAGGAGTCAAAAAAGTCCTTAGGGACAGAACCCAGCTCCCTGCCTGCCTGTGAAGGGTTGCTGGAGGGGAATGCCTTGAGGCTGAAGCGCGGGAACCAAGTGTGAGCCCCTGAGAGTGCACCAGACATGTGATGATAATTTAATCCCCAAGACTTTTCCCAGGAGATGAACAGAAAAAGAGCAGAAGCAGGGTGGTTTCTGAGGCAGGCTTATTTTGTTAGTGAAAGGGAATTAAAAAGTGCCTCCTCCCTTCCCTACAGCAGTCAACACCTTTCTTCCCCTGGTTTCCCTTCTAGTTGCTGATTGTTTTCTTCCCTAGAGCAGCTCAGCTGGTAGAAATGCAGAGAGGGCATTGGCAGTTTTCACCTCAACAGCATCCAGCCCTGCTGAGAGCCACTCGACACAGAATGGTGGTAAAAACGCTGGCAGAAGTACAGCCCTGCTTGTACTGGCTCTCCTATTGCTCTTACCACCAGCCAGAGGGAAATTGTAAGCCACAGAGACTGGGGTTAGAGGAGTCAAAGAGATTGTGAATCCTCAGAGGTGCATGTGTTGCCGCTGGCTGGTTTTCCAGTGACTGGGGATTGAGCTGGTTTCTGACAAGGCAGCAAATCCAGAGCTGCTGTGCTGGGGAGTGCACTGCAGTCAGGCTTGTTGAGCTGCTGCAGCTCTTCTCTGCGCCAAGGACTGTTTCTCTTTTGGATGGTTGTGGCGTTAAACGCTTTGGCAGTAAAGAGGCTTTGTTGTGGTCTCTGCAGCATCGCTGTTGCCTTGGCTAGCAGCGCTCTTTTTGTTTGGATAAATACTTTCCCTGGAGTTGGCTGTGGGGGCATGTGTGGGCACGTGCGTGCGTGTGCATTTGCTTATGGGGGCGCATTGCACACAGCTGTGAGCAGGCAATTCTGGTAGGTTCAGCACTTGTACAAACTTGTTGTTGTTCTTGAGTGCCAGAACCATGTGCTTTTCCTCACGATTGGGAATGCTGGCCACTATCACAGGCTTTTAATAGAGCTTGAGTGAAATAAATGGACGCCCTCCAGCTACAGGCAGAAACTGTTGCTAGCACCTGGCCCAGTGCTATATTTAGTCTCAGGAAGTGCTCAACATTTGCTGTTTCAGAGGAAGGACTGAGCCGTGCAGATCCTGGCCAGTGTGTTGTGTGCCTGAGGCACAGCTGGGCGAGCCGTTCCCTCCGTATCGTGCTGGAGGGACCTGATCACACACAGGACTCTACCCTAGCTGTATGGCTGAAGGTCATAAAACAGCCTCTCCTTTAGCAGCTTTGTAATTTATACCCTTTGGCACATGCACCCTAGTTAAGTTCCACCAAAGTTTCAGGGAGAGACAGTCCAGCCCCACTACAGGCTGGTTACGAGACTCCACTGATTTTTCCTCATCATCCTCCCATTTATGTCTTTAAGGTTAAATCTCTCTCTAAAATTCCCAAACCAAATTGAATTAGAATTTAACATTAAAAGATTCAGGCGCTTTCTGGGCTCTGAGGAATAGAATGTCAGCCTGTCTTGCAGTTAAATAGCTGCTGGGTAGTCATTTCAAAGCCATTTCTTTTTAGCAGGCTCTACCATAGCAAATTCCAGCAGAGAATGTATTTCTGGCCTGGTGTGCTTCTAATCCCACAGCTGAGTCTTATGTGTGATCTCTTTTGAAATGCTAGATCTATATATATATATATATATATATATATATTTTTTTTTTTAATTCCAGGCAGTGGTATTTCTAGGCCTTGGCATTTAGAACGGTGATGGGTTTGTTTATAGGAAGAGGAGGGAAAGGATGGAAGGAAGATGTTGACCTAACAGACCTGCAAACCTACTGCACTTAATCCACTTATCGCTCTGAATTCCTGAAGCAGATAAATGCTGATAACAGTTAAAACACATCACTGACAGGAGCAGCGCTAGAAATACATCAGTGCTGGAAATGGCAGAGCCACACGCTGCCCTGGGGAGCGTGTGCTCTCAGAGCTCAGGGAGCCCTCTCTGACCAGCGGAGTTCTTCCACGGGAGAATACAACCCCCTGCCTCTTTCCTCTCCCTCCCCCAGCTGCCTTGAGATGCGGTTCAGGCCTAAGAAATGCTGCCGAGCATCATTGTGACCCTCCCAACCCCCCAGAGCCACAGCTACCTGAGCTGTGCCTGCAGATCTGAAATACCAAGTGGGCCCCAAGTGTCTTGTTACCGCTCTTGTTTGTTCTTACTGCTCTGCCTTAAGACTGGCAAGGAGCCACTTCCAGCTGAGACCAGGCCCATGCAGTTCACATCGGCATGTCTTTGGGAGAAGAGCCCGTTCGGGCTAATCTGAGCTAAATCTTCCCTGGAGGAGAGCAGCTGCTGCAGCAGCCCCACAAGGCTGCATGAAGCCACTTGCTCCTCTCTCCAGCTGCCAAGACTCTCAGCAAGGTACTGGAGCCATCTCTGGGCCCCGGGGACGCAGTGGCCACAGCTGGGCTTTGCCCCGCCCCCCCTGCACCAGAGACCTCTTCCTCTCGGGGACCAGGCCTAGGCTGCGCAGCAGGAAAAATGCGGTAAGCCAAGGGCTACTTGGTTGCAAACCTCGCTCATATAGGCACTCTGGAGTGATAAAACAACAAAGTGGAGGCAGTGATTTTGACTACATTCAGTTTACAGCTTCTCCTGCTTTCTTAGGCCTTCCCCAGCATACCCTGCACAACAGCATGGGAAGACAGCCATCTCCCATCAGGCTCCACAGCCAACATGCAGGGTGAGCAGGCACCCTCAGCACTGCAGTGATGTGCCTTCGTGTGGACATTGGGTTTGGCTCACAAGAAGTGTGAAAGGAGGAAGCTGTCTGGAGAGAAGTGAAGACCTCTCGAACATCAGGGTGTTTTTTTCAGAATCAGACACTACTCAGCAGTTGCATTGTAGATGCCTTAGCTAAAAACAAGCTTTTGTTGAAATCAAAAACCCTTCATGACTATAAGCAGTAGGATCATCCTGCAAAGGGAGGGTTTTTTCTTCAAAGGGCTCTCCTTAGATGTCCCTACAATAGACCTCGTCATGGCTTGCCGGCAGCGCGCGCAAAGCTGGTTGAGAGCCAGCATGGCACGAAGCCGAAACATCACAGCTGTTACGGGCGAATTTCCTGTGTGGATGTTCTCAGTCCTGGAATACGAGCACCTCTTTCCAAAGTGATCCAGAGGAGTTGGCTGTGGAGGGAAGGTTTTTGCTGTAAGTGGTCCAGTAGAACGGTTCCTCTGTACGACAGGTCCTTGTTCTCCACTTTGAAGGCAAAACAGATGATCCTGCTCTTGAGTATTCGCATAAAGAGATAGTGTGATGGTGTCATGAACCCACACCTACAGTACTGCCCAGTAGCTTCCACACATAAACAAACCACTCAATTAAGATAGTTTGAAGTAATGTGTTTTTACTCCAAAATGTAGATGGTCCATCCAGTGACGTAATCAGGAATTGCTGTCCCATAACAACTAGGAAGACAAATCTGGGCACTATTACATTAAAAATGCCCAATATGCCACTTTTAAGCTTGTGTGCTGTCCCACGTCAGTGAGATCAGTCACTGCCTTTGTCCCTGTTCACCTCAAATGGCCTCATGAGTGAACTCCATCAGCCAAAGCACTTCTCTTTCCCTCCATGTGTGCCATCCTGGAGGTTTGCAGTCACTGTGGAAGGCAGCAAAGTTTGCTTTAAGGGCATGTGATATTTCCTGGTCGCTGGAAGACAAAGCTCAGTGCGCTGAGGAGCTCACAGCCTCATCTTTGGCCACCCGCTGGTAGGTGTAACACTGTCTAACAGCACAGAGAAATGAACCACGGTGCAGGGAGGAGTCTAACAGAAAAGCAGAAGAGGCTGCATCTGCCAGGAACAGCTTGCCAAAAGCAGTGTGTGTCCATTCCGCCTGGCCCTTTACAAACAGGAGGGGATCAAACAGCTTCGCAGTTGTGGAAATACCTGACACAAAATCCTATCTTTTTTTTTTTTTTTCCTTTTGGATCTTCGTATATGGTCATTTTCTTACAGCCTTTGACCCTATCATGGCCTCTAATCTAAAAGTCATCTTCCTGTTTCTTTGGTCGCTTCGGTACGGAGGTAAAAAAGCATTTTTATTCCTTTTGTTTACTCTCACATTTGTTCATATTAGAGCATTTCCAGCTGCTATCTTTTGCTAATTTCCAGAGATCCCCTCCAGGAATTTGCACACTGCTGCTATTTCTGTCTTTTAAGCATTTCAAAGCTTATAGAGAGAATCCTCAGAAAAGGGGGAACATGGGAGAAGGGTTATATAACCTAAGTGAAATGATTTGGCTGTTTCCCTGGCACTTTCTTCCCAAGCTCCTGGGATACTGTAATAAGATGGATCTCTCCCCTGCTTTCTTACTTCAGTGCTTTGCAATGCCTTATATATTAAAAAAAAAGCTATAGCTATATTCATATATTCATGTATTTGCTGCTGGGTGGAGATGAGAAAGAGAAGGATAAATGATCTTATTTGAAAAAATACGATCCAAAAGAGACAATCTGGGTTATGAAGCCAACAGTGCCTGCAGGACTCTCTGTTACTTTCTTTTCATAATATGGTCCCCAGTCTGCACGGGACTGCACTCGCAGTGAACACCCTTGTCTCTTAGGACTGGGTTGTGTGCCCATTGCTTTGCTAGCTGTACTGATATAACCTGGACTATCACTTGTTGTCCCTTGTTGTGCCATCTGTAGGGGTTTTGGCTTTGATGTTACTTTCCTGAGTCCTTTCTGGACAGTGATCATGGCTTCCGCTGTTGTTCCACCATTTTCAAAGACACCTTTGGATAGACTGCTTCTTTAGTTGCTCTCTAGGTGATGTTAGGCCAGCTGCTAAATACATAAAACCAAAAACTGAGTAGTGTTGAACACTGATTTGGATGCAACATTTGTACCTCAAGCTCCTCTCTAGCCAGTGACACGCACACTCTTAGTGGCTTTTTTCCTTTTAGTAAACAAAATAGAGAGTGAATTATGCCCTTCTGCACTTCTTCATCCTCTCTTGTACCTGCCTACATCGCTGTCTGCTGAGTTGCAGGGATAGATTCACTTTCAGCACAACCATGTAAGCAAAGGCACCCGAAGTGCACGATCGTCTGACTCTCTGCTTGAGGTAGTCACATGTAGGTATTTAAAATCTGTGGCCCTCTGCAGATTGTTCCTGTGTGTGGCCTTTGGTCTTTCACTTTGCTGCCCATTTAGAGCAGCAAAAGTTTGGAGTGGTTAAGCTGTATCCTATTCTCAGAGTCCCAGTGGTGGCCCCCATGCAGAATATGCAATTTCCTTCCTCCCACTTCAGAAATACACAGCTCCACTGACCCTGTGGCTTGCATGCCAGACTTTCACTCGCCCAAAGAGGCCACTTGTGCGTGCATACGCACCCAAGCAGCAGCCCATGTTACAGTAATGGTCCAGGTAGTGTTTGTCTTGGAAAATCACTTTCCCGTCTCGCTAGCTGTAAATGCAGTCGCAAAATCTGTCCGCTTCCTGCTTCCCTTCTTGTCTTTCTGTACGCTGGTATTGTACAGAGGAGCTCACAGGGGAAAAGGGGAAGCCTGTGATTGCAACAGAGGAGCTCAGATCACACTGTGATTACCTAAGAGATGTGACAGATCATGCAGGGCATGTGCTCTGCATCACTCATTCTCTGACAAGGGCCAACGCCACATGCTACAGCGTGGGTGCAGGTTCTGGAGCATATGTTTATATTTACTGTGTGATTTCTACTGGTGGCTTTGGGGCAATAAAAATTTTATCTGACTTACAGTGATGTCAGGTGGCTCCTAACAATTATCACCCTTGCAGGGGGACAGGTCAGTGTGCAGCAGAGACCTCCAATCCAGGTTGCGCTGCTCAGGGAAACAATATCCATCCCCTGCGAGGTGACCTTCCCTTACATCATGAAATACACCAAATTTTCAATCTTCTATTACTGGATTAACTCAGTGGGCAACAAAACATTCATCGATAAAAAGCTATTAGACATACCCATCCCTCCTGGAGAAGAAAATAAGACCACCACCCGATCTTACAGTCACAAAACCATGCCACTTGAAAACACCTCTTTTACTGGCACATATTACTGTGAGGTCAAATGGAATGACATCGTGAAAAAGGGAGCAGGAGTATTTGTCCTTGCTACAGGTAAGTGGAAAAAAAAAGACAGGAAGAATGAATGGTTAAAATTCAACTGCATCTTGCTGTAAAAAGATCGTGTTTGCTCTTCTTTTCCTCTACCCAAACAAGCCATGAAGTCAGGTGGGAGCAATAATAGTGTCTGATGCTTAATGCCATCAGAGATCACACACTTTACACTGAGTCCCTGTGCCACAATTCTCACTTCACACATGGGGGTATAAAGGTGCAGTCCTTTATATCTGCCCTGAAGCAGCCTGTTGGGAACACCAGGCTAAAAAACAGCCTGGCAAGCCTAAGCAAGGACCCTGGTCCCAGGTTCATAGGGTGCTTTTAGTGGCAATGTCCTGGCAGACCACAGTGTGGTCTAGACTTCTTAGAAAGGGTGAATGTGAAGAGCTCTGACCAAAGAGCTTTGCCACTGGTCAGGGGGTGCTGGCAGTGCCCACCTGGCTAGACTGTGTGGCACCTCTACTCTCCACCATCTGTTTTTGCCCCCTATCACTAAAGATTCTTTGCCAGGCTCTCACTACCACCTCCTTTGGCTCCCATATTCATTTCACCTCCCTTTAAACTGACACATAGAGTGTAGCTGCAAAAAAAAAAAAAACAAAAAAAAAACAAAAAAAACCCTAAAGTGTAGCTGGTAATACCTTGTCTCCTTTGTGTGATTCTCCATCTGCTCCCTTCTCTCTAGTTCAGTCAGACTCTGCTTCTGTTTTGAAGCATGTGTGCGTTTGTGGTCACCTCCTCTTCACTAGTTCTGTATTTTATCTCATGACTTCTAGACAGAATTAAAAATGCAACTAACTTCCACTTATGCTGTGAATGTTTTGCCCTTTTTTTCCCCCCACAGATGCAGGTTATATACATACCTCTTACAGGTGGGAAATTCTCCTTACACTTACCACTATCTTTGCTGCACTGAGCATCACTGGAACAGGTCTGCTACTGTGGAAAAGAAAGGCAAGTTACTACCAAATGAAAGGCAATATCTCACATGACATGTTCTAGGAATTTATTTCACTTGCTTCTAACTTGTCCAAACTGGAACTCTCCATGCTGAAATTTTCCATGCTGAGTGTCCCCTTCAGATTTATTTTCTTTTTTTAAGTTAAGCCTTTCTGAGGAAAAAAAAATACAGAAAGACAAAAGAAGACATTGATTTACCCATTTCCATGGAGGCTGCATTTCCTCGCAGTGCCAGTCTGGCGGGCAGTGTCGTGCCCCACAACAGTCCCAGTCTGTTGCAGCGCTGGTAGAGATAAGGGAAGGGTGGGATTTTCCCTGTATCTAATCCTCCTTCAAGGTGGAGGTTACTGTAGTAAGTAAATGAACCTGATATCTATTAGGACTGAACTTGGGGGTTTTGTTTTCTAGGTATCATATCCCCACTGCTTATTCTTTCAAGCTGCTCTCTGCCACCACAGCAGCAAGCCCCCTGATGGTATTTTTATGTGGAGGCCACGTGTGTAGGGCAGTGCCCTGACTGCAGGAGCGGGGTGCCTCACTGTGCTTGTTGTCAAGCATCATGATACTGCAAACCAAACTGCAGAAGTTGGCAGCCTTGCTGAGCTGCTCCTCGCCAGACACTTCTCACCTTGCAGGCGGTTACATGGAGGGGGAAGGAGCACAGGCAGCAAAATGACTTGGTTGGAAACAAGCCCCCGTCTCTGCTTGCCTAGGGAGCATCTCCATGGGGATGAGGAGAAAGGCTCTGTCACGACTTGCTGACTGACATTGCTAGGTTTTGAGGTGCACCAGCAGGTCTCAGACCACCGGGCTCTCTTTGGGGCCTGGAGAGTCAATGCAGTCATTACATTTGCCCTCCTGCAGAAAAGAGCACATATTTCTCACCACAGCTTGCTCAGACCTGCTGATTTTAAAATGTTTATCTTTAAGAGAAGTTATTTAGCATCCTCCTTAGTTACTAATGGACTGGAAAGCAGTTTGTCGTTTTCATGTGATGTGAATATAATCATCCCACTTCTTTCTGAATTAGAACAAAGATGCTTAGTACAGCCTTCTGCCTTGCCTGCCTGTTCTGCTTGCAGAGCAGGGCTCATCCTGCCCTGGCCACCAGGGCAGGATGAGCCCATTCACACCGGGGCAGGTGTGGATGGAGCATGTTCAGGGAAAACTCATCCAATGCAAGAAATGTTGCAAGGCAAAGGACCTTCTTCAACGACATGTTGGACTTGCATGCTAGGGTACCATGGACTGTATGTTGTCATTAATGCCCATGTCATGCTCTTCTCTACTCAGGACAGCAGCAACAGCTTCCTAGACATGTCCTGAGCAAAGTGACTGCATTTTGCCTCTGTGCATTTCCCCTGCACTCTGAGCAGAGGGCTGCTTTACTGCTCTTCTTGCATCACTGCTGTGTGTGGCTGGGTCGCATGTCACTCTGGCATTCACCTTTGGGGAGATGGTGGTTTTCTCCAAGTCTGTTGTTTGTTGTCTTGTCCTGAGCAGGTGCTGTGTCCTGGAAGGAACCGGCTCCTAAATATCTTGGGACACAATGTGGAAAGTCAGCCCCCTTCAGCCAGCTCTGCACCAGCTACTCCCATCTACGATGTGAGTATGAAAATCGCCCTCCAACCCCTCTGCTAGCTTCACTGTAGAGCACTTTATCTCCTTGACCTGCCATGGTATAGACAGGATAATATAACATCAGTATTTGAAACATAAGCAGTACTTTTATAGTGGCCTAGTGCTAGTGACTCTAATCCTTTGCTCTGCTCTGTTCATCTGCAGGACTGGCTGCATTGCAGCACACCATTCCCATCGCACTGGTGCCCTCCCCAGCGCCGAAACCCCGCTCCCTGCCCCAGCAGCTGCGGGCAGGTAGCACCTTCCCTGTGTGGGCAGCATGCCAGGCCAGCTGGGAAGTGTAGGGCCATCCAGGGCTCCAGGGGCGTGTAGAGAGGGCTCTCCCAAGGCCAGGAAGGAAGAGATGTGTCCCAGTTCCACTTCATACTGTGCAGTGGCTCGAGGACACATCCTTCCCAGCTGGAGAATGATGGCTCAGGGACAGGGCAGGGAGAGGTGTTGTCCTTCAACAACCCAAACTGTTTAAAACTTCTACTCATTTCCTCAGAGTTTTAGCAGCACTGAGTCACTTAGCAGGACTGTGACCTTCACTGGTGTCAGTGTCTTGGACTGCTGAAGTCCAAGGACTACAGGAAAGGGAGTCTCTGTTTTGGAGCATTTTCCTTTTCATCATTGGAATCCAGATGTTGGAATTTTCTGCTGCCCAGGCTGGGGGACCATGGCTGTTCCCACCACTGGAGCTCAGTAGCAGCAGTGCCATAGGTAATGGGATTGGAGGGCCTCTCCTGAAATGCCTGACCCAGACTTCAGCTACCAAGTAACCATGTACCTCTAACCAAGTAACCAGCTACCAAGTAACCATGACCTCTAATCCTATTTACAACCCATCCAGGTCCGTTTAAAATGGATTCTTTTTTCTCCCTTTTTCCTCCCATGAGAGGGCTGCTCCACTAAGAAGGGAAGAATATTTTTTTTCAAATGGTCTGTAGGACAAGTGAGGAAGAATAGAATGAAAGTGAGCGGAGGGGAATATTAGGAAACCTCTCTGACTGTGAGGTCTATAAGGGCTGGAAAAACCTCTCCAAGGAAAGCCTCTAAGCTCTCCTGTATGAATCATTTAAACTAAACAAAGCAAAGCTCTGAAGAATGCACCACAGAGAGGAGCGGAGCCCTGCCAGGCTGGCAGGGAGATCTGATGGGGGGCAGAGGCAAACAAAAGGATGGGCCTGCCCCCTTCTCCTTTTTACTTCATGGGTGGGAGGCACTGTTGTATTGTCCTTAAATTTTTGGCACAGAGGTTTAAGAGAAAGCATGATATATCACATGGGATGTATTTATTGCAGGTAAAAAGCAATGCTTTGGGTAAAGGAGGTTGCAGGTTATAAACCTTTTCATTTGTATCAAGTAATTTATTTTTAATTCAGGCTTTTAAAAATCAGAATGGGTAGTTCCCTGCTGAAGTGGATGATTTCTGCAAGGAGACAAAAAAAAATCAAATCCATTTCTCGCTCAGTCAGCCTCGTCATGCATCCTTAGCTCCATCTTAATTACATGTTTCATCATGTTGTTCTGTTCAGGCTAATAGAACGCACCAGCAGAGCCAGTCTCAGCCACAAGCGTTGCTGGCGGCCGGCTGACCCCTGGGCTCACAGCACCTCCGGGGCTGCCCCGTCACCCTGCGCCGAGCTCGAGGCCAGCCCCATGCACAGGGCTGGCGGCTCAGCTCTCCATGGCTCTGCAGAGTGGCAGGCAGCACCGCGCAGGCTGCGGGCACCAGCCGCGTGCCGGGGGCTCCTGCCAAGCAGCTACTGCCAGAGTGCGGGCAGAGCGGGATGCGGCGGCCAAATCCCAGGGCAGGGAGGAGGAGGGCCCTGGCATGGAGATGCAGCGTTGGAGAGACCCGCTAGGTGGGTGAGGGGACAGACCTCCCCATGGTGGAGCGGATTTGCTTAATTCATGGGGAGGGCAGAAATCCAGAGTCAGCAGCAAGGCAAGCTAAGGCAAGGAAACAAGGATGGACAAGGGAGGAGTGACGCCAAGTGGGGAGATAAAGAGGGAAGTCAGTGATTAGGTGAAGGAGACGGAGGCCAGAGGGTGCCAGATGTGTTGCCTCCAGGGGAGAACAGAAGAGAAAGGACAGGGAATCAAAGCAAGGGCTTGTGGCTACTGGTGCAGCTCCCTAAATGGGCTGTGTTGTCTTGCCCACCAGCCAAGCTCATGCCTGGCATAGGAAAGGTCTTGGCACCTTCCGTAAAACCTCAGCTGCTGCACTTCCCTGGGAGTGAAAGCTTTTCCCAGCATCTCTTCCAGGTGCCGCAGCTTCCCTGGGAGTCCCTGGCAGTGGGTGCATGCAGTGAAAAGCAACATGGTGTGATCAAAAGCCCCTGTAATAGGGGGGCTCGTGGCCACTCCCTTCCCTCCTGTAGGCCTTGTCACCCTCAGCCTTGACCAAGCAGTGCTGCCTCATCGCACTGCTCAGGCCAACACGCGCGTTTGCCTTCATCTTCCAGTGAAGCTGCCTGGTTAATGAGCTCTTTGGAAACAGCAGTGTGAGCGCTCCGCTCGATCTGCTTTATACTTCAAACAAGATTTCTTTTTTTTTTTTTTTTCTTCCTGAGCAGCAAACAGAGTTCCCGCAGTGCAGGCGGGTTGCAGGATGCACGCGCTTCTTCCAGGGCGAGGAGGACGAGGAGGTCACGCTGGGATGGTGGCGGCCTGTTGCCTCTGCTGTGACAGCAGCAGATGATCAGTGGCCAAGGAAAGTAATTTGTCTCCAAAGGGCAGTTGGAGCCACCAGCTTCCCAACTGGCCTACGATGCAGCAGCATTGCCAATAGCCCCTATGGGAAGAGGGCTGGCAGAGCGAGGGAATCTTGTTTTGGAGGCTAAGCACCAAAAGCCCATTCCTGGCTCGCAAGTGGCTGTAGGCTGGAGCTGGGGAAGAGGCTGCCATCATGACAACGGGAAACATAGTTGGGAACCGAAAATGAGGAAAGTGAAATGGGATCTTCTGTGTGCACCCGCACACATGCAGATAGTTGGGAACCCCTACTCTACATGAGCGGGGTGTTGGGAGGGGGAAGTGGACACATGAATTAATTTGACTGCTCCCAGAGCAGGTGAGGTGGGGATGGTAGACCCACATGATGCTCCATCCCTCTCAGCTTCCCCCTCAGTCCCCATCTCAACACCTCACTTCGTTTCCAAGCTCCGTTTCCACAATGCTACTCCTCCATCATGTCTTCTTGTTGGAACAGCAATCCTGCTGGCTCCCATCCTGAGGGATGTAGAGTGTTTGCAGCTCCAAATGCAATGATGATGCCAGGGTAACATGCAGCCCCAGAATCAAGCCCTGCAGTAGTTGCTCATCCTCCTCCCTGTGCGAGGGAAAGCTTTGCGAGCTCTCTGCTAATACCCCTCTTGCAGCCGGAGCTCCTCCCATCTTCCCGTTGCCAGAGAAACAGCCACCTTGGCAACCTGCTGTCATCCTTGAAACACACATGGAAAAGTCCTCCTGATTGTTATGTTTGATCCTGCAGGCAGATCTGGAACATCACTCAAACTGACAAACATCTTTAGTGACATGACTACCTGGGGGACTGACGGGTGCCTACACATGTGGGGTGTGCGTGGGTTTCTCTACACAGCTGTGTGGGACTGCGGATATGTGGACCTGGGAGTGTATTGATTTTGTTATTATTATTATTATTATTTTCTCACCCTAAGAAGAAAGGAGAGATATGGCTTGAAAAAAAAAATAAATAAATAAATCCCACAACACAGTAGTCAATAAATGGAAGCCATGCTCCATGACAGCTTGTACTTAGAATAACCAAGAGCAAGAGCTGGTGAGTGACATGCACCCAATTTTGGGCCTTGCTAAGCTTTGCCCGTTACCTGCAGTCCCCATGGTGCTGAATCTGGGCTCGGGAGGTGGTGAGGTCCTTACTTTGTATTCTGGGAGGGTTTGAAATGAAAGGAGGCAGAGGAATTGGTCTCTATTGCCTTACGCAGGGCAGGTAACAGCAAAGCCCATCCTTGTGTTCTGGAAAGAGAAAGACAGTAGAGCTGCCCTCTGAACATTTCAGGGGGGAAAAAAGTGCTTTTCAGCCAAGTTCAGGCCAGGATTTTCCGTATTTTCGAGATCTCAGGATCTCAAAACTATCAGGCACAGGATGGGGAACAACCCAGTGAGCAATGAGGTGTGCTTAGACCCAAGTATTTTACTTGACCCCTGCTTCCATTTCCCTCCGCAGTGCCTGGATTCTCAGCAAGTTGATGTCTATTCAGTCCTTGAGAGCAATGCAGCTGAGCCATCGTGCAGCAGGAGCAGCCCCCCGACGCAGGTGAGGGTTGGGGCACTGCTCCTGCAGGGTTCTCTGATGCGCCGAGCGCTGGGTGCATGGGGGAAACCTCACAGAGTCCCCGGCAGGCAGTAGGTCCAGTGACTTCACCTCTCGCAGTCTCATGGAGCAGGGCGGATGGGACGTGGCTCCTGCCCAGAGCTGGGCTGCATGTGCAGCCACACACGTCTGCCTCCTTGGCCAAGTGTGTGTTCCCACGCTGTGTGTGTGCCAGCGCTTCTGGAAACCCTGGCTCTGGTTAGAAGCTTTGCTGAAGGATGGACCCTGAAAAGTATTGGGAGATGCAGGGACTGCTTCTTCCTGGTGGCACTGACCTTCAGAGGGAGCTGGGCAGATGCTGGCCCTGTTGCTGCCCTTCCTTTATTACCGAGGCAGACGAATCGTCCCGCAGGGTGGGGAGGTTGGTGCAGTGGGGCAGAGCCTGCAGACAGGTTTGCTCTCACAGAGCCTGACTACTCTAAAGCAACTATGACCTGTTTCACTCTAATAGACGCTCGGATGGTCTAAACAGAGGCTGGACTGACGTAATCCTTGTCAGTTCTGGCATTAGAAAAAGGCAGTGTAGCTACATTCCAGCCCTGGATCTTCTACTTGGGCTGAGAATTGTTATGAGTTAGAGACAAAGAACTAAATCCACTCACAGTGGAAGTTGCTGCAACTCTGAATAGGCAGTTGCAGGTCACCCGTGGGGTTGTATACAGCAGACCCGAGGTGCACAGAGCCCTGTACCCTCTGGCAAGCACTAGCTGCATGAGGTACCCCAGGAAACATTTCCTTCCTGTCCTCAGAACTTAGTTGCTCACTTCCCCTCCAGAACTCTTCCCTGCTTAAAAAAATATACATTCTTCTGATGTTGGGCATTCCTGAAAAATGACTTCTGCTTCCTCCCACCAGTGTTCTGCTGCAGAGAGTCCCCAGGTTAACCTTTAGGAAAAGATGTCAAAAGTCAAGGGGCTGCTTCTGTGTCAGAGCTATTTGCCAGTCTTCTGCTCTCAAGGCCAGTGTCATCCTGCAATTACTGCTGTGCCAGCACAGCGGTAGTAGCAGAGGCCATGGCAAGTATCTGATCACTGAAGCTGATTACTGAGGGGAAGGATGTGTCTTATGTCCCAGGGCATCTTCTGCTTTGGAGAATAGAGTACTCCAGAGCACCTGGAGTAGGAGCGTTTGCACATTATCACACTGGACAATGATAGGTTAAATCTCTGGTGTTTGCGCATGCTTTGGAGGTGCCAGCACTGAGCGCTTTTGTAAAACGTTTCCCTTCGATGGAGGCAACAGAGAAAATGCTAGTGTAGGTAGGACTTCCTTCACCCCGTGGCATTTCAGCGGCTTGCTGTGTAACCTTGCTTACAGCAGGCCTGTGCCACACAGCGCTTAAAATATCAGTCTGTCAGCGCCTTGTCTACACAAGGAACGGCTGTGAGGAATAGACTCAACTGCTGAAGAAACAGAATTGAGCAGGTCAGGGAATTCCTCCTTCACAGAATCCAAAGTGATTTATTTTTTCACCAAGTCCAATCCGCCCTCCCCTCCCTGTCTGACAGCTTTTTGGGGGAAGAGTGACAAGCAAAGGAGGCATCTTTATCCCTTGGGCTGGATTAGTCACGTTCGTCTCTGTTGGAGCAGCATTTCGCGGTGCAATGGCTTCCGCTTCAGCAGATCACTTATAGCCATTTCAAACAGAACAAACGTCAGTGCCTGCTTATTAAGAATTAATTAATCTTCTTTTGAATAATTTTCTCTTTTTTCTTCTTCTTCTTCTTCTTTTCATCATTCTATAGACACCTAAGAAGCAAGAAACTCTAGAAGAATCCTGTGATACACTATATGAGAATATCTAATAGGAAGAAAAAAATGACCCTGTGTGGTCCAGACATCTTTCTGTAAGACAGAACTACTCTCTTACATACCCAGTTCTCTGCAAAGACCCACAGTGACTTCAGGGCACAGACCCGGGGACTTCTGAATCCCTGGCTCCCTCTAAACTGCCCTTCATTAACAAGCGAATACAACTGTTCTGATCCTACTGGGGCTCAGTCTGTGTTGACGCAGCACAGATATTTTGCAGCAAAGCTGTTTGATGGAAAAGATATTTTTGTCAAGCAATCACATGCTGTGACTTAAAAACTGGTGCATATGTTATCTATGCAGGTTTCTCTCACCTGACCTGTTTGAAATACTTGAAACCAGATCTTCTGTCAGTGCTACCACAATCCAGAGACCTCCCTGCTTCCTGGCCTCCCTTCCGGTCCTGACCCAGAGCAGTCCATCTGATCCTGTGCCCAACGGCTATTCCTGGCACAGCCATCAGGACTTCACACACAGTTTAACCAAGATCCAAGTGTCCACCTGCCTGTTTTTCCTTTCCTGGAAGCCCTATGGTGAAACATGCTTTCCCATAATCTGCTAATCCCATCAAGCAGTCACAGATGCCTGCTGTGAGCATACCCAGCCGACTCAAATTGATGCCTCTAAGTAAACGCTTTCCCTTCAGTGATAGCAGCAGTGTTCGGTGAGGAATGGATGTATGAACAGAGATAAAGATGCAGAAAAAGAAGGCAAAGGAAATATCCCTGCCTGAGGACATTGTCAGTACCCTTTCCAGAACAAAGTCTTTGGAGGTAGGAGCCCAAGGAAACTTCCTCACTGAGGTTGCGTAAACCAAATGATTCTAGGGTCAAGTTCCAGCCCAGAGAAGCTGCAGTCGAGCTCCTTGACTTCCTGGACTTCTTGGCAACAGGCATTGTTAGCTCTAAGGATTTTGCCTGCTTAGTGGCAGCAGAGATAGTACCTCTGCCCCACTAGAATCAATGGGTTTGTCTTCTTTGGCTTCATATGGCCAATGTTTTCCAAGAAAGATCCTTTCTTTTTTTTCCCACTTACATCATTTGGCTGGATAGATCAGTTCTGAAACTTGCAGTTACTGAAGCGAGGCTGGAGGCCCCACATGTGCTTCTTCTCTTCATGTTTTCCTCTCCCCTGTCAGCTGGAACTCCCCTACCATCCACCATTTGTGCTGGCGCCTATTTTAGTTCTGTTAGGAAAGAGGTTATTTTAAATATCCATGTAACATGATCAAACCAGCAGATCAAAAAGCCTAGGCTGTTTTATCTCAGTTTAAAAAACAACAACAAAATATCAACCAAACAAGACTAACCCCAAATAAGAATATGTAGCATAACCTGAGAGAGATCACAGAAAGCTCTTTAAAGAAGAAGATCAAATTAAAACTGAGCTGCAGGGTCATAGGATCCTCTCTGGTTGAAGATAATGTTGCTATGCATCAGAGATAGAGGCTATGGAAAATGTCTCTGGGGCCTCCAACCTTCCTATACTATGTTTAAAGACATAATCCGCTTATTGCTTTGCTCTTTTTATTAGAAGAGATTTCAAACATGGAATTTGGACTTTCTTTAACCACAGGAAAATGCTTTTTCTCTTACCAGTGTTGAGGAATTCATTGCAGAAAGAGCAATGAATAGACAGCATGGCATACTAGATGCATTTTCTATTTCTTAAATGATTATAATAATTTTAAATAAGTATTTTTGAATTTAGTGTTTTTTAATATGACCAGAGGAGCATAAATTGCAAGAAAATGTTTGTGTTCCCCAAAGGATTTATGGAGGCTGGCACAAGTATAACAATTACTTTCCTTAGCCAATGTGAAAATGGTAGAGGTGAATTATGAACATACTGCAGTATTGCAATTGCATATTGAGAAAAAGGTGATGCATTAGATGAAGAATTAAAAACTTTCAAAATAATACTGCTTTGAGAAGTTTTTGTGTTCTATTTTTTGATTTTATAAATGCTAAAAATAACGGGCAATACTGGAAATATCCTAGCAAGGATCTCACTTTGCAATGAGCTGATTGCTTTTGTCTTTCTGTTATGCTCTAATAGAGCATAATAGGTTTGTGTTTCCTTTTTTCTCTTTACATTTAGCTCTGAACAACTCTCTAAATTAAGCATCTGAAGTTGCTTAAAATTAAAAAGAAGAAAAGAGGATATTTGGAACAGAAAAGGCTATTCAAACATAAAATGCTGGAAGGTGACAGGGGTAGTCACTGTGCTGATCTGAGTGTGTTTTAGATATCCCCGCAACAGTAAAGACTGCAGAAGAAGAGCAAAAACAACAAAACAAACAAGCAAAAAAAAAAAAAAGTTTTAAAGCTAAGTAGCCACAAGCTAGTATCACTTCTTTAGTGTCACAGATCATAGGGAGTTGCAATAAGTTTGAGTGTGAGAACGAGAAAGGTACAAAGCAGCTGATTGTGAGAGAAAGACTTTTTTTTTAATATGACATTTTTCCAAAAAGATATGAGAAGATGCCTTCAGGCACAGGTAGGAGAGAGTGGTATTGCTATAGCTACTTCATAACAGGCATTTGGAAGGAAGGAAGGAAGCAAGGAAGGAAGGAAGGAAGGGAAAAAAGTCAGAAAAGTCAGTTGTTTGGTACCTGGCTATGTAGTTCATACAAATGGATGCAGAGAATGAGTATTATCAGCAAGAGGAAAGGAGTTAATTTTGAAGTGCTGAGCAATACAGAAAAAAAATTAAGATTGACTGCTCTAGATCCATAAAGGTAAGATTTTGTTTATTCAGAGTGTGTATTCCACACATGTTTTGCTTTAAATTGAAAGTTTGGAAAGTATTTCTCCTGAAAATGGTGTCTTCAAGGGCCACAGCTCTCCTGGTTTCCCCCAGCACAAGCTGTTATGTGGAGAACATGCACTCAAGTTAGGGTGGAATAAATTTGGATTCCCAGGTGCCAGGAAATTATCCTTCTGTATTGATAGCATTTCAGGTGAAGTGGAGACCCAATGTCAAAATGAGCAGCAGCAGGAGGTGTAAATGTACTGTCTTCTTCTAAATGAGGAACCCTGATGCTACAAGAATCCTTTGTCTCCCCACCAGGCCTCAGCCTTTGGTCCTGAGACATGTGCTCTGATCATCTTCACCTTGTCTGAGATATCCTGGCTGCAGAGAGTGTTGGCGACACCAAGATATCTAGTCACTTTAAAATGATCTCTTCACAGTCCTTCAGTCTTCCAGCAAAGCCTTGTCTCACGTGGCAAACACTGGATGCACTTCAGTGGTCCACTGGTGTTGGATGAAACCAGCACACTAGTACGCAGGTACAAGCTCTGGTGTGGTACTGTTTGATAGTATGAAATAGGCCAGCTCTATTTTGCTTTTTATCTGTAGACACAAGAAAGTTTGTTGTGATGGATGACTACAATAAGACATGTTCAAGATGAAGCCCAAGGTGTTCTCCTTCATTGCCTCTATCTTCTTAATCCTCTTTACCTTCTCATGGGTGTCCCTGCTAAACACCTCTAAGGCAGTAGGGTCTAAACCTCCAGCTAGGAGTAGGGCTTTATAAAAGGAGAAGCCTCAATCATTATTACTGCCCTGAGTTGCCCCCCTCTCCTGCCCAGCAGTGCCCAAAGCGTGTGTGAACCTGGGCAAAGGCAAGAGTCTCTTCTTCCCCCGGACTATCCCTTGTGAAGGACTTGGTGTTTCCTTGGCCTTTAGCGACTCAGTGACCTTGAACAACAGGGATTTAGGGAAGGCGGAGAGTGAAGCCACCAGATGGTGCCCTAGGTCCTCTCTGCTCCCTCTGCTGTCCCCTGTCTGCCCACAGCCCCTGGCAGCTCCCCTGGCAGCCCCCCAACCACGGCCTTCCCATGGGTGGGTACATACAGCCAAGCAGGACAAGCCCAGATGGGGTGTCCCCACCTACAGTCTCGGGGCCAGTCGCACCCCACAATGCTCTGCGCCATGGCCCAGGGGCCACCAGTGCACAGGCAGGCATGGAGGCAGGAGACACAGTCATGAAACCTGGAGAAAAAGCCTCACTAGATACCTGAGCCTTGGCACAGGGCTGATGACAAAAGGTGGCAGGATAGCACTTTGGGGGCACATTCTCATCTGAAACACAGCACTGGCTGGGAGTCTCTGCTGCTTTTCCTCACCAGCTGTAAAAGGGGGCTTCTTGTCTTGGGTTTGGGAAGATAGTCAACAACAAAATAAAGAACTTTGCTAGCTGCTCCTCCTGGCTTTGTTAGGAAGCTGATTCCTGCTGGTTCTTCTCCTTTTGTCTCCTGGGATTACTTCGCAGTGAAGACTCTACATAGAGGTATCCGGTGGGCATAAGCTGTCCTAAATAAAAGGGAAGAGAGCAGCAGCAGTGACCGTCCGGCCTTGGAGAGGAATGTGTGAATCTGCAGGGTTGCCTCTTGCTTGGACTTGAGGCAAACCAGTCTCCATTCCCTGTCAGGGACAAAATGGTTCTTTTAGTTAATGGTAAAGAGAGATGTGGGTTACTACTAGTAACTAGCAAGTTACTAGACACTTCACTATTAATAACAAGGGTTTAAAGCTGCCAGCCTGCTCTGCCAGCTGCATCTCTGCAGGGCTCACAGCACTGGGGGGTTCACAGCGCTCACAGTGGGAGACAGGGTGCAAGGGTGCTTTGGCAACACGTGGCAGGTTCCAGGAAGACGTGACAGAGCACGGCAGGCTGTGAGCCTGGGTGCTCCTGGTATGAGTGCCATGGATGCAGGAGGTCAGGCTGGGTGGTTGCAAGGGGCATGGGAGCAGCAGGGGGGAACTGCTGGTAGCTCCATGCTTGGCCCCGGGGGGGACGGGAGCCACGGAGATCTGCCACAGCTGTGCCACCCCATTTGGGCAAGGAAACCTTTTCCTCACCTGCTGCTGAGCCTCTCCTGGAGCTCCTCTTTTCCTTCAGCTCTCCAAATCACATAAATTGTGCTTTACAGCTCTCAGACATGTGCAGATGTGGCTATACAGCTGGTGGGGCCAGGCAGGTTGGCTACCCGGCTTGAAGGAGTCACAGTGTAACTACCCAAATTGGAACAGGGTGAGCATGGAAAAGCTAACATATGTGCTTCTGCAAAACGCTGTGGCTTTTAATAACCAGCCAAGGCTTCTGTTTTCTATCCCATCTGAAAGATTTGTCTGCCTACAGATATCTGAGCACTTCCAGGGGTAATGATAGTTCCCAAAATACCTGTGCCACAGTTGTGAGGGAATTAGCCCTGTAATGCTGCTAATGGTGCTTTACGCAGACACACACACCTTAAAGGATTACAAAGTCCCTTGCAAAACTCCATACAATGTTTCACTTTCATAGATGAAGTGGAACCTCAGGAAGTTACATGACTTTTCGAAAAATGCAGAGGGTCAGAGGCAAAGTTGGGAACAAAATTCAGATTCCTGAACTCTGCTAGGTTGTCCGGAAGATGGGTAAGCAGGAGTTGTTGAGCCCCTCCTGGCTAAAAATAAATGATAAAATAAAATAAAATAAAATAAAATAAAATAAAATAAAATAAAATAAAATAAAATAAAATAAAATAAAATAAAATAAGTTTCCCTGAGTCACCAGCATCACTTTGCTTTGCATATTTGATTTCTCACATAGATATTGGTCAGACTTATATCTGCCTATCTGAGATATGTCTGCCAAGGCACAGGAGCTGCAGGAAAAGTTACTGCTCTCTTTTACGGAGGTATCCACCATTTTGGCAATAAGGAAAGCTCGTTAGAGCCAAATTACCATGGAAAGACCAATTACATATGCTGTAATTCCCCAAATAAATGTTTATGGAGAGAACGTGATGAGTTACAGCCCACCCACCCCATAAAGTCTTCTTGATTGCCGAAGAAGACCCTGGACTTGTAGAGAGGGTTGAGACAAAGAAGAGCAAATGGCTGCAGTTAAGCCACAAATGCTCTCCCCGTTCGTGTGAAAAGAGGGCACTGGAGTCCTTAAAATCCCAGCATTTAGCCCAGGGAGGAGCAGGGTGTGTGAGGAGAGCCGCTGCCCGTAGCGATGTGAATGGAAATGTTTGTCATTCCTGCGCGGGCGCGGAGAAAACCACAGTGTGGAGGTGATGCAATTCCTGCTGGTGCGGTTGTTTATGCTCGCTCACGAGGAAGAGAAAGTAAAACTCCAGCTCTGCTCTTGCTCCCTGAGGATTCCTGCGCAGTTTCAGACTCGTCCGGGTCAAGGCAGGGTGTGAATCTGAAGCACAGCGTCTCTTCTGGCATGGCTCCCTGCACAGACCAGCCCTTTGCTGAGTAATGTGCAGAAAGCAGATACGGGTTTAGGAGAAATCCGTTTTAGGCAAAAGAGCTCTAGCCCTTCTCCTTTGCTTCCCCAAAAGATTTAAAATAATCTTGCTGTCCATAAAAATTAGGTTAGCTTTTCTGGGTTCTTGCAGAGCTCGAGTGAATGCAGCATCTCTCATTTCCAGTCATGATAAGTCACTAGATATCAATTCTTAATTGCTTGATTAATCCTGAATTTTCAGAGCTGGCACTGCCTATCCTAGCTCCGTAGGCAGCTGCGTTTCCAAGAAGGAAGAAAACATTTCCCTCTCTTTGGTTTAAACCTCCTCCATAACCCAAACAGTGGGAACATGAGGTTACTGAGAGGTTTGTGAC
Organism: Crypturellus tataupa; assembly: GCA_034781795.1. NCBI lineage: Eukaryota > Metazoa > Chordata > Aves > Tinamiformes > Tinamidae > Crypturellus > Crypturellus tataupa. The sequence continues at coordinate 1,085,501 of JAWLRI010000653.1, forward strand.
ACATTTTGTCCTGAGAAAGGTGGTTTATTAGGCAGAATCTGAGACAGACAGGGGTTTGTGGTAATCTGAGGGATGTGTGATGAATTAAATTCAGCACATGCTGCAGCAATTCATTACAAGCCTGCCTGCCTGCCTCAAATCCAAATATTAGTACGCTTGTATTTGCTGCATGCTTCTGTGTGTTAGACCATGCTACTCATTTCAGTAAATAAGCAGAGAGGTTTCCTTCCCGAAGATCATGACCTCTCCTCGTACAGAAAGGCTGCGTAAGGGCGATAGTTAGGAAGGCCTCTACCTTTGTGGGCTTTGGGTATGGTTTGGCTGCTGATTATCAGTGCCAATGCCTCTCTAAGTGGTGGTGGTATAAAAAACACAGTTCCAAAAAGTAAAGACAATAAAATCCATGACAGAATATTTGTAATTATTTTTTTCTCCTTTTTTTTTTAAGCAATGTGTGTGTGGCACATTCAAGGAGCTGCAATGTAATATAGCAGCCTTTGTTTGGGATGAACATATGACACTAACAGGTTTCGTTTTCTGTGTTGCAAGCAACCTGGAATATTTGATGGCACTGTGTGATATAAAGGTGTTAGCAGTACAAGTTCAAGGTGACTTTATTACACTGTTAAGAAAGAGACTTTCTGAAATCATTCCTCTAGCAAAGAAATAAGAAAGTGTCTTTTTTCCTTTTCTTTTTTTTTTTTTTTTTTTTTTTTTTTTCTTGTTGCATTTAATAGCTGTCTCTCAATGCCACAGCCTTCTTGGAAGAGGTAAGTAGGTAGGTGCTGTCCAGGACCTACTGGCAGGACTACAGTATCTGAGTGAATGCCGCAGTGACAAGGCTCAAAACCAGACGTGCCCTCTCTACTCTCCTCAGTAGCTGATGCGTCAGCGAGCTCTCAAGAAAATCGCAGCAGTAGAAGCGAAAAATCTACGAATACAACTTTCTACGGCCCAGCCGTAGATGTGGTTTTCTGTCTGCGATTACCCACTGAAACTAAGTGTCATTACTTTGGTCTTCAGTATTCCCAGAAATGGTGAGGAGAAGGGACAGTTTCCAGCACATACAGGACTGTGACCTATCACTCGGGGCCATTGGGGCCAGTGGACAGCAAAACATGCAGAGATGGGATATTCCAAAGGCATATTGCCCTTCTTTAATCCCTGCCTGCAGACAGTGTTTTCTTGTGTGCTTTGCTCAATCCAGTCTCAATGGAATCAGGTGATGGCAGCTCCTCTGGGATGTTATCTTGCACTCTTGTAGATTAATGTTTCCTTTGCTTAATTTCATTTACATTTATATCCTTTATATGCCCTCAGTCAGCCCTAAACAATTTCTCTCACTGGTGTTTCTGCACCCCTGAAATTCTCATACACAGTTCCCCGGAGGCTCTTCAGTTGTTATTTGACCAACCTGCACAGAGTGTAATCCCTTCCAGCCTTTTTATCATTTAATGTTCCTCCTTTTTTATTTCCCTCCAAGTTGCCGACATCTAGCTAGCACTGAGTTGTCCAGAACTGAACATGTCCTCACAGTATGATCTCAGCGCTATATTAAAAAATGGGACTGTTGCCTATGTCTGGGAGAAGAGGTCTCTGCCTTTACAATCCCAAATGAAATTAGCTGCATGATTTTTGCTGCCATATCACATTGCAAAACTGTATTAAATCTTCTGTCTACAGTTTCCCTGAGGTCTTCTGGCATTTCTGCTTTCAGTACTTCAGCAGAGATGATTCCTCTGTGTATATGAGCTTCCATCTTTTGGTAGTTCCTATGTTGCACCTACCACCCTGTGTTGCACCTACCGTCCTTCTAGATACGTGGGATCACTCAGCTTCCTCTTTGAGGCACAGAAGTGATTCCTACACATAAGTAAACTCTTTCTATTTTTTTTTAGCACAAAATAGTTTATTTCCACTATCTTCTTGGCTGCCCTTTGCTTGTCTGCTTCAATGCACTTAAAAAATATGTTACTCTTTGGTCTCCAGATACTCCTATTTACAACTTTATGCCCTGCTGTCTTGCCTTAAACTGCAATAGTCTGTTTGCACCTTACATGCCGAAAATGATGGGGGTAACTCTTTTTCTGGAGAAAGGGAATTTTTTTTTTTCTGTTTATTTCTTTTATTAGGCAGTTTCTGTCCCTAATTTCAAGAATGCAAATGAGCTTTTCCTTGGTTGGGAATGACATATTAAAGTGTTCCTTTGTGCAGGAGACTGACCTTTCTGGACATGGCTAAACACTCTCAAATTAACTTCCCCAGGAAATAATCATAAAAATTGCCATCGTTCCTGTATTTTTCTGTTATAAACATGGTGCAACATAAATAGAGAAAAAAAACCACGCACACAAAAGCACTTTGCTGCATGGGTCATTTTCTTCCTTTTCTTCTTGGGGAGAGAACATGAACCAGAAAAAAAAAACACACACACACACACATGTGACAAATATTTATTTGGTTTGCTTAATGTAGTCCTCGAAGACACTTGGATATTATGGTTATGAAAATGGTCCAAGAATCGATAAAGAACAGAATATATTTTATTGTACTTTGTTCTGTAGATAAGAGAAGCTGGAAGAATCAGGTAAAGCAGCCAAGACATTAAAACTAAAAGTATTTCAGTTGTAGCTATGATGGTTTAGAGATCTTTGGGAAGCAAGGTTTGTGGAGAAAGGTAATATCTTTTATTAGATCAAATGATATAGCTGAAAAAAAAAAGCAAACAAGCTTGTGGTCCCAGGGTCTCTTTATCAGGTTTGACAGAAAGCAGCCAAATTCAAGCTAACTACAGCTTAAATGCAATTGCTCTTAGTTTAATCTAATTATATTAATCAATTTGACCACTTGAGAAAAAAAGGAGCACCTATGGAGTGAAAAGGGGTGTGAGCAGAAGTGACTGACAGTTCTCTGCTGGACCACTAGCAAAAAAAGGTTTGTTTGCGCTGGTGACAAAGGGAGAAGTCAGCAGGGAGGCTGTAATGGGCTATGAAAGTAATATCTCTGTTAAATCCACAGCTTTTTAGTATCTAGCAGTCCTAAGTTTTAATTTCTAGATTTATCTTGTGGGGGTATTTTGCAGGTTTCCTTTCAGATAAGGACTGAGGGCTCAGAATAGTTATTTTGCTACAAATGTCCTCCGAGGGACGAGCATGTATTTCTGCCCTTTCCTGGCTGTGGGTGCACACATGTTGGGAGAGGGCAGTTAACTAGGTTTGCTCCCATGGCTCATGTGAGGGTGTCTCGTGTGCTGGGAGAAGCAGTGAACTGTAGAGATCGGTGCAGGCAGGAACAAAGATTTTTGGTGGTTTTGCTATGGGAAGACAGGCATTGATTTTGTTGCCTGTGGAACCGTGCGAGCGTATTTCATGTTCGAGGCTCTGGCAGTATCTGCGCCTAGCGCGTGTGTTTTCATCTACTGGAGATTTGCTTACTGTAATGAAGGGGGAAGAAGTGGTTCTGGGAAATACGCTTTCAAATATAGCTACTCGTTTTAAAGATGGGTTCATGTGTGGATTGTAACATGCGATATTATGACCACCTGGGGCATATGATCGTGGGAAAAGGATTGCAGCAGCCAAGATGCTGCAGAAAAGAGCCTTCATTTGCAGAAAGTGAACGTGGCCAGAGACTTGGCCGGCCCTTTCTAATTTTGGTTGCTCTACGCAAACACCAAGTAAACCCAAGTGCTTGCAAAATGATTTTCTAACATCGCTGTTGTTGCTGTAGCATCTTTATTGTAGTATGTTTTTTCTGTTTCCCTGGATGAGTGACCTTGGTGGATGAAGCAGATGTGGTAGGTATTCCCCTTAGAGCAGGTGCAACAGTGCCCGAGGTATTGGCTCGATCTCGCAGCTTCTCCATGTGCTTGCACGGCTGCTGGTCTTATTATACTAACTTTACGGGGGCAGTAGCTTCCGTTCTATGTGCGGTTTTCAGGGTGCCATTTTTTGATGCCAATTATGGCATCTAGAAAGCTGGTAGCGTGGGATGAATCTTGGGATTGACTAGCGCAGAGGGCAGAGCGCCTAGTGAGATGTGGCAGCACTTGATGAGGGAGTCCTGAGATTTCTGAGCATTTGATAGAAATGTGATCTCTGTGCTCTATACACACGACTGCCTTGGCGAGGTAATGTTTTTTTTTTTGGATGTGGCTTGTGAAGTTGGTATAGCAGAGCATTAACCAGCTGTATGGAAGTGATTTCTCTCTCTGGTTCACAGTTTGGAGGGAGGGCAGCATCAGTGCCTGCTTGTGGGGGATTACTTTTACTCAGGCTTTGCAAGTTCAGTGCTCAGGCTATGTCCCGCCACCTCTCCAACTGCTCCCGGAGCGGGCAGGATAACAGCTCTCAGGCGCGACCCAAGTTTTCTTGGCTCCTCTGGGTGCCGCGGCCCTAGTGTGTGTGGTAGCAGCCGCCCAGGCCCATGTGCCCAGGCTATGACGCCTGCCTGCTCGGGGCGCAGACCGGGGTACGGAGGGTGCTCGTCCCTGCCCTCCCTCCTCAGGGGCTCTGCGCTAGCTACTGCTCCTCCAGCACGGTCAAAGTGCAAAGATAAGGAGAAAAAAAGAAAAAAAAAGGAAAAAGGAAAAATAAAGAAAAAGAGGGGAGAGGGAAAATGGGGCAAAATTAAAAAAGGTGCCCCGGCCTCTGACACCCTCTTGGACCGAGAAGCCCCCTGTCCCCGCCAGAGGCAGCGGTTGCTGGTGCAGGAGCCCTGCGCCCAGCCCTGAGCCGCCCGGCGCCTGCCCGCAGGGCAACCCCTACAGTTTCTCTTTTTGCTGCTGT
>JAWLRI010000653.1:1090550-1145593 GCA_034781795.1 Crypturellus tataupa
CCGAGCGCGGCGCGGAGCGCAGGGCACGGGGCGGGCGCGGGAGGGCACGGGACGGGACGGCACGGGACGGGACGAGCCGCCCGGCTCCGGCGCGTCACATGCCGTGACGGGATCTGTACCGCGGCCCCTGCGAGCGGCGACGAGGCGGGAGCCCCGCGCCCCGCCGCGGGACGGGACGGCCATGGCTCCGTGACGGGCGGCCCCGCAGGTAAGCGGCCGTTGCGGCCGTTACCGGCCGCCCCGGCTCGCGGCGGGGTGCGGGGCGGGCAAGGGGCGTCTGACCCTGCTACGGGGCGGGGGGCTCCGCTTCTTGGTGCGCTGGGAGTGAACGGCTGGTGAGCAGAGCCGACAGCCCCGGCTTCCTCTCCTCCCTGTCGAGGCGGTTTTAATTGTATTTTTTTTATTTATATATTTTTTATTATGCTTTTTAAATCTTCTTGATGTCTGCGATTATTTATTTTTATTTTTCCTTAAAACAGTTGTAACCTGAGCAGCCCCCTGCCTCTCCCCCCGCCCCTTCCCCCTCAAGAAAGGTGTTTGAAGAATGACTGTTTGCAGAAGGGCGCTATGGAAGGCGGCGGGAGGGAATCCGCCACGCTCACATTTCACATTCTTTAGCAACCTTCTTGCAAGTGCAAAGGACACGTGCGCACTGTATCCGTGCCCTGGGGTTTCCAGCGATTCCCACAGGGATCCGCGTTGCCCCACTGCTCCCCAGGCCTTGCTGCGGCCAAGCGGCCCGTGCTAGCCCAGCTGTGCTCTTGGTCTGCCCTCAAATAGGGAATAGGGAGGCTGGCACTGGGGCTTTTCCTGCGCAGGGAGGCAAGGAGAACCTTCGCTTCCCTTCCCAGTGTTTTCCATGTGCTCCTGCAGGGATTTGGTCAGCAGCAACTGGGTCTTTCGGTGTTAGGCTGCCTTTAACTTCCAATGGCCGCTTTGTGTTATTTGCGGTGTGCAAACGGTTAATGCTCTGTAGCTCCGTGCACTCCTTCCCTCCTCCTTTCCTTTCCTCCTTCCATTTTCTCCCCCCCCCACACACTCTTCCAGTGCTTATGAATCAAAATGTTGTGACTTGTCTGATGGTTTCTTTTTTTGATTCTTCTAAGCAATCTATGTTTTGATTTATGCTGTGAAGGCACCACCAGGCTCTTCACTGTTGCTCCCCAGACCGATGGCCTTGGTGGCCGGTGGCCCCCAGCTCCTTCCCCTGGGACTTGCCCAGCAGGACATGAACTTAAAGCTGGTGATAAGACGGGGGGCGTGCGTGTGTGTGATGCCTTCCCCGAGTGCAGCCGCAGAGCACCACGAGTGGGAACTCCTGGCGGGAGTGAGGACGGTGGTGTGGCGGGTCCCAGCATGGTGTAAAAATACCCCGACAGAGCTCATTTCGGAAGCCTTTCTTCAGGCTATTGCAGCGTCCGCCCCAGTTCCCTTAGGCAGGAGCGCCCAGAGTGACAAGAGGAGCGCGTGGCTGGGAGAGGTCAGGAGAAGTTTGTGGGGAGGAGGAAGAGGAGGAGAGCCTGGGGAGCTGGACTGGCTGGCCAGAAGGGGCCTGTGAGCAGCTGGCCAAGAGCAGGGTGGAGCGGGATGAAGGTCAGGGAAGAGGCAACAGAGGGAAAGTGTAAGCGATGGGGACGGAGCGGGGCTGTGAGCAGCCTGGGGAAGAAGCTAGGCTCAGTGGAAGCTTGTGGGTGTTCTCCCCTTTTCCTTTGTGTGTACAGCACAGGTACTGCTGCAGAAGGGAGCACCTACATGTGGTTCCCATTTTTTTTCCTTTCAATTGTATTTTTGGCCCATGACCCTAGCTCCTGTGATACAAAAATAATCTGCTCCGAGGCACAGCCAGCATCTTCCTTGACATGCCAAGTGGCTGCCTGGCTTGAGTTTTAATGGAGATGCTCATTAACCGTAGTTCCGTCCCACTGTGGGTGTCCCTGGGGAAAAGACTTCCCTCGAATGGGTAGGTGGGCTTGTGGGGACGGAGAGCAAGCCACAGTTCCCTCTGAGGGGGAGATGCCAAGCGGACTTTGATGAGTTTAACTCTCTTCCTTTTAAATCAAAATAAGAAATAAATAATTAAGCTACCGGATGGGAAGGAACAGCCACTGCTGTGCTTGTGTTTGGGGGCTGGGGCAGGTCAGCGGCTCAGGCAACAAGAAGCTGATTGTGGATCAAGGAAAGCAGTGGGAAGAGGGGAAAGCGGGAGTGCGTGGCACCTTCCACTGCAGTGAAGGTAGTCCTGGATGGTTCATAGCCCCTCTTGCTGCAGGCTATTGGGAGAGGTGAAATGGCTGAGCAGGGAGATTCACAAGTCTTTGAATGTTTGAGGTTGGCATTAATGACTTAGCCCATCCTCTCCCACCCACCCAGCATTTTTGAAGAGCGACACCAGGGTCCACCATCCAGGATGGTCCAGGACATCTGGATGGACCAGGTTGGCAAGTTTATGCATCATGTTGTGCAGGGTTGGACCTTGAGTTTATTTTTTAATGAAAGCTATGGATCTCATGTCATGTCGCCTCAGTGTAGTATATACTGCAAAACTTGGGGCAAAATGGAGAGATGATACTGCTTTTAAGTGCTTGTGTTTCCTCCTTGCCTTCCTTTTTCTAAGGCTTCTGTTCTGACAGCCCTCCGTAAAAGGAGGGTCTCTTTTGGGGTGGGGAGCAGCAGAAGAGAACATGTCAACAGCCAGTGCAGCCTCTGCTCGTTAGTACTAAAGAATGTGACTGGTTTTGATGTGACTGGTTGTGTCATGAGGGTCTGGGCCGAGATCCTGAGAGTTTCCTTCATGTGGGTCTTGAGTTCCCAAAGAAGACTAGTGACTGTGACTGGAAACTTGCTTCTGCACAAAATAGGAAAAACACTGTGCCTCTCCCATTCCTCCTAATGGAAGGGAAGTTTGAAGGGAAAATCAGTTTGTGTCTCTCCATTTTCTTTCACAAATGTACTACACATTTTTTTTTTTTTTTCCACTGAGTCATCAGGTGCAGTTAATTTCAAATATTTTTAAGCTATTATGATCTCAATGTGTTTTACTGGCCACGTGCTCACTGGAAGCTGTAGGACCATCTTGCTCAGATCTGCCCTGGCTGGGCTGGAAAAGGTTGTAGAGGAGTCTCCAGGCCGTGGCCCTTCAGATTAGAGCAGAGCAGAAGTGTCTGAAGAGGGTGGCGCAGCTGCCACAGAATATCCTTTCTGCACAGACTCCAAGCCCATCTTTTATAAAGCCCTTGCTGAAAGGGGTGAGCTGGTCATGCACGATTTGGAGTGGGAAAAGCAATATGGTGCTAGCCCTGTGCTTTGGACAAACTGGAAAAGGAGGATGCAAAGCTCTGTCTGTACCTTTAGCAGGGTTGTCTTTTGACTGTACTTGAGCTGTGCTTGCTGAGAAATGTAGTCTAGGGGCTGACACGTGGTGTGTGGGGGTGCAAAACCTCCTTAAAAGTCTCTTTGTCATGGAAGTCATGAGAGGGACGTGCAGCTTTGGAAATGATTATTAGTGTCTGATGACCTGGCCAGAATTGTGTAATGACACTGAGCAAGGGATTTTATATCCCATAAACTTTGTCTTTGATTTGGAGTGAACTGCAAAGCTTTTGAAAACATGAGGAGTTTTATAGCTCTCTAGTAAGTACAAATAGGTGCAAATTGCTTGAAACAAGTCCTTAAAATAAAAACAAACCCATATGCAGACTCTAGGCAGGTAGGTAAGTAAAAGAAAAGCTAATTATTATTTTTCTACGTGCATATATATACACATATGTCACTTAAACCTGCATATATGATTTTGTGACTGACCCAGCTGCTGGAGCAGTTTATTCATTTATTTAAAACAGCTTTGTAGTTCACCTTGAAAACCACTTCCCGCCACATGGTAATATTATTTCTCTATGCCACATTTTTTGCTAATTATCAAAACCATTTGCTTTAAGATAGGTGTTTTTAATTTCATAGCCTTGTCTGCCTCTCCTGCTTGATCCTGCCCTGGAGTCAGGAGGCTGTGTCCGCTCGCTCTCCATGGCAACAGACTGTCATTTACTTATTTAAATTTAATTAAGAAGCAGCTATCAAATCCTGTGCATCTTATACGTTCTTTTTATTGAAAAAAAAATATTAGTGGGTCAGTCTCCACAACAGATCTGCCAACTTCACAAATAAAATTCTCAGCATGAGCTCCTCGTGTTCTGTCCATTCCCTCCATTAGGGGAGCGCTGATTGGTGTCGCCCATCCTGAATTTCAGCAGGTTGAAGCCGGGAGGCTGGGGTAGGAGGCAGGAACTCTGCTCCTCCAGAGTTTTGCCGACCACACCAGGCTGCCTGGTCTGTCTTTGCGACGGCCTCTTCCAGCCCTTCAGGTCACCCCTCTCCTTCTGTCTTTGTGCAGCTACTGGCAGGTTGTAAAGTGACTGGTAGGATGCAGGAGTCTCAGAATTGGGTGGCTTTGCACCAGCCCCTTGAACGTGTCTTGACAAGGGAATGCGGTTGCATGTTCTGCATTGGAGTCCTGCTTGTTGAGGTAGGTGCTTTCTGCAGCAGATCCCACTTTTGGACAGTTTTCTAGGATAGCCTGAGGTTATCATGTCATTGCAGGATGGGGTGACAAGGGCACAAATGTATGCCCAGACATCTGTGGGCACAAGCATCTGTAGCTGCAGCAGTGCAAATGTAGAAAATGGCAGTTCTGCTACAAATGTACTCGCCCTGGGTGAGAGGTTTTACAAATCCAAGTCCTTTCTGTTTTTTATTTTTATTTGTTGTCCTTCTTGAAGCATAGGTGTTCTTTCATACATACATGATACAGCTTTTGGCTTTAAACTAGTCACAGTGCAGATGCCCAGAGCGCCCTATTGCTTTGAGTATGCTTGGTATTTGTGTGCAGGCTAGAAATAAAGGCCTTAATCCCAAATTAGTTTTCCAAGGACTAGCTGGACAAAGGTGACTTTGTGTTCATTGGGGATAAGGAAACATGAAGGCAGTGACAGGCGGTTGCTGGCAGGAGTGGGAAGGTGTCAAGAAAGGACCTGTGTGGACCAGAGCCAGGTAGGGTAGATAGAGGAATGTGGAAGCACAGCGAACCCAATCTATGGGTATTAAATGCGGCAGTAAAAGGACAGATTAGAACCTGTACAATTAATAAAGTGCCAAATTTTGCACTTCTTTTTGTCTTCAATACCAACATGCCAATTCTTGGTGGAGTTATTTTTGCCTGGAAGGGACTATTTGGGTGACTCAATCTTTAGGTTACCTGACTGTGTGTGTTGTTTTTTTCCTAGTAGAAGCTGGGCCTCCTTAAGCCGTGTAACTAGATTTAGGTACTGCTTTTGAGCGGTGCTAATGTGTGGAAGATGAAAAGCTGGTCTTGCATTTTTATTAAGCCTTAAGGAGCAGTTATCATCAGAGGAGTGCCTGTACAAAACTACATCATATTTTCTTTTTCTTGGTGTTGCTACTCCCTGTGCTTTTTTTGAAGTCACAGGTGGTGATTTTTTAACAACAGACTTAGTTTTTAACTCCCCTTAGCCTTGCCAAAGCCTGTGTGGCTATGACAGGAGAAGTTGGATTCAGTCTTGGCTTGCTTATCTTCATTGATAAAATTATGCACAGAGTTCTAGCTGCTGATTCTTGGTGTGTGAACTGGGAAGGCTGCCATAGAGTCTGAGAGGTTAGCGGTTAAACCTAGTTAAAAAGAAAAAAAAGTGTATTTGGTCTGAATATATTGAGAGGTAAATCTGAAATCTCTTGATGCTCTTCCTAATAAAAACCAGAACAAAACTAAGCAAAACCCGAAAGCAAGCTTTTCTGCATTACTGTATTTAAGTGGAAGCATTAAAGGAATTTATGTCTGGCTGGTAACATCCTTAATTCTTTATTACTAGTATTACTAGCATACAGTCATGATCTGTGTTCCTTAAGAGTTCATCTGTTCCTCTTACTTATCCAGCTTTGAAGTAGACCTCGTTGATATTAGTAGCATCAGACTTAATTTCTTTGAGGCTGTATCCTCATCTATAAAATAGAGAGAATACTTCATACAAGCAGCTGTGAAGTTACATTTATTGTCTGTAAATTGCTTTTAGTAATTGAGCAGAGGAGGTGCAGGGAATAAAGACAGTACAGTAATATGTTTTTTTTTTTTTTTAATCGAAGAGAACTGCGTTATTTTCTTCATCCAACGATACAGAGGCAGATAGGGAAAAGAAAAATGCTTTACCATAAGTACCCTGAAACTAATTGTTGAATTTGTAATGAAAACGGGCATTTCTGAGCACGGTGATGAAGGCAGCCATCTTGTCTGAGAAGTGCTGTCGTCAATAGCAGCGTAGGCCAGTTTAAAAATGGGCACAGTTGGCACTGGAGATCCTGCGGGACGGCTGGCACCCTGTCTCGCCTGGCTCTGCTCGATCTTCATGGCACTTGTTACCAGCAGGCCATCTTCATCACTGAATTCAGGACTGCTGCTAGTAGGCAGAGCCTAAAAGCAGGTAAGATGTCATATTTTGAGCGCTTTGACAAACTTGCCTATCACAAGCGTTTCAGCCCTACACCTTCTTTTGTGCTGCCCCGGTACATGTGCATGGTGAATCCACCAGCTCTGTGCAAACCAGGGTGGGTTTTTCGTGCTCTGCCTGGGCTGCTCTCGCTGTTTTGCCCCCTTTCCGAGGGGGCAGAGAGTCGGACCTTGCTCATGACTCTATAGCCGTGTCCCTACCTTGTGCTCTCCCTGGCGCTGAGGGGGTTCCATTTGCTCAGCTTTTGGGAACGCTCCCCTGCAAGTAAATAGCTAGGCTCCAAAGGCAAACCCAGCTTGTGGGTTAAGACGAGCCTGCAAGCAGCTGCATGGGAGGGCAGATTGCATTGCTGGAAGCAAGGCGAACGAAAGGAAGGTGGAAGTAGGGCCTCCCTCATTTAGCTGGAGTGAACTGTTAGCTTGGTTCAGCTGTAATGCGAAGCCCGGCCCTCAGTCTTAATTTTAATTCCCTCCCCTCCCCTGCTCCCCTTCTTTCCCCGGGTTATACTTGTATGCTTCCAGATGCCGATTGCATTTCCAGGGAGTATTTTCAAAATACAAAAGGGAAAGGCTTGAGATTTGCTGCCTCCTCCATAGAAGTTGCACTGTGGTTCTTGAGAACCCTTTGCTAAAGGACATGTGTTTTATGGCATCTGCTAACAGGCAGAGTCTAAGGATGTTACCAGATCTTAAAAAATAGTAGCCGTATCCCTCTCCTCGCGAGTGCAGGAGGAGCCGTGCTGTCCGAGCAGTTGGCGTAGGCTGCCTTTGAAAGGGCTTTGCGTCGGGGTGGTGGCAGCAGCTGGGGCTAAGGCCCAGGCTTAATGGGACCAGGCAGTCTGTAAGATCTGGGACAAATGGCAGGGTGAATTCAGGAGGATTTTCTGCAGCCGTATGGTGAGCCAAGCCTGGAGCGGGTACTGGGCCATGCTACCGGGGGGAATTCTCCCACCTTGGAAATAGGGAGGGTGATTGCCCCCGACACAGCTGCCTAAGCAACTTCCTGCCCACCGCAGCGATGGGGGAGGCCTTGCAGGGCGCTGCTGCTGCAGCATGTCACTCTGCGAGGCACGTGTACATGTGTAGGACGGCAGGCAAATTACCTGGGGAACTGGCGAAGGACCACTTGGCTTCCATTAACCGATGTGTATGGTGTGTCCGTCTCAGGTTTGGTTTGGATAGGTGGCTGTACCTGCCTCAGCCCTCACGGGCTGTACCAGCGGCAGGGAGAGGTGGATTTGCAGCCCAGCGAGACACATGCCCGAGTGTATCCACAGAGGGGCTGGGACATTGGCCTGCGTGCGCAGCCGGGAACCTCCGTGGAGGAGACGTCTGCTGACCCACAGCAGCTGCACTATGGCCAGAGGAGCGGGCTGAGGGCCCAACTGCTCAGTGTCACGTTGTGCGGCGGTGAGGATGGGGCCACAAAGAGCCACGCGGCTGTGGGAACACCACGTAGTGGAGCTGAGGGGAGGGCACGTCGCCGATGGCGCCCTGCACGCATCGGGGAGGTTTGGAGCAATCATCTCTGAGTGAGGAGAGGAGGAAGGGAAGAAACTTGTTAGTACATAGAGATTTGTTCCATGCTGTACTGTGGCTGCCTTTTTTTAAGCATTTAAATCCAAATTCTCCTTATTTCTTTATGAGGAGTTCTGGCAAAAAATAGGATTATCGTGTGGCTGTGCCAATTTAGGTGGCGGAATTAAACACTCGATGGCTGTTACAGTGGGTGTGTTCTAAAGACATAGTGAATGAAGAAGAGAACCACTCAATGCTAAATAATGGTGTCATTGGATGCACCAAGTGAGAGATGTCTTTGTGTTAAAGGAGATATATACCTATATAAAAATAATTAATTTTAATCTCACATGCTTATAAGCCAAATGCAATATATGCATTTATTTATATATAAAAGTCACGTTTGAAAGAGAGAGAATGACATAGAAAATATTGTATGTAACTTCATTGGAAAGGAGTTTTCTCTTTTTTTTCCCATCCCCTTGTCCATGAGTTGACTCTCTGGGGAGGATGTTAGTGAAGGAGCTGGAGAATTGGGGCCTTCTCAGGATCTGCCATTGCCCTGACGGATGCAGTGGGTATCAGTCAGGGGACACATACAGATGCGGGGGCTGGCTGCAGTTTTTTCTCTGCAGTCTCCCTTTCTTGCTTTTTCTGGAGAGCAATATGTATCCTGGCACTCTTGTCCTCCTCCTACATCTTCTCATCTCTTGCAGCTACTTGCTGAATTTTGTTGTTCTGGCAGATCTTTCAGTTGTAATGGGTGACTCTCCTCTGGTACTGCTTAACCCTGCTCATGATTGTGGGTGTTTCTGTAAGCCAGTTTTAGCATGGAAATGCAGTGAAAAGATCCAGGAAATCTGCAGTTTTGGGTTGTCTCCATTGTGGCAGCAGTCACTGACGAGGATGAAGTTGCTGCCGTGTGCGGTGCGGTCGCTGCCTCGCAGGGCACTGAGTGCCATGGCAAGGAGAGAAGCGGCCGCGCCGGGGCCTGGTTAAAAGCCGCTTTGTGGTCGGCCTGACTGTGCTGAGGATGTCCTGGGGTTCGCGTGGGGAGGACGCGCTGGGATTCACGTGTGGGCTGCAGTTGTTGGCTGCTGTTGGAGGGAATGAGGAGAGCCCGTGAGAGTCACCTCATGTAACCTGGCGTAACAAAGGTGCTGCCCACCAGCAGACCGCCTCCTGCCTGTGCTCCTAGTCAGGTGAGGTTTAAAAACTCTGCCCCAGAGGGAGCAGAAAGCCTCACAGGTCCATAATTAATTGCTGAGGTAGCCCTGGAGGGAGCAGCCTGGAGAAATCCTCACATTGGAGAGGCGGGTGTGGTGCAGAGAGGGAAATGGGAATTTCCTCTGAGTTTTTCTTCCCAAGCTTCACTGCAGAAGAAATTTTGGACATAATGGGTGGAAAGAAAGGCTAAAATGAACAGGTAGTTCCACTTTTGCATGCTGCGTGCTGCTGGCAAGTGTTAGCTGAGCAGCAGTTGCAGCACTACCAAACCTACTTGGGAACTGAATACACTAAGCAGAAAAGTGAATCTGATTAGCTCTGCTTTTCCTGCATTAAGCCGAAAGACTGGCTGAAATGTGAGCTCACAAAAGGCTAATAGCAGCATGTTCTGCAGCACCCCTGAGACCCAGCGCGGCGGGTGGCGGGTGTAGCCCTATCTGGCGGTGGAAGCTACTTGATTCTGTGTTGTTGTTTCTGGTGCATTTTCTTATTATCCTGCTCAGGGCCGCCTGCCATTCTGAGCTTGGCCACATGTGATAGCCTAGCCCCCTGCAATATGAGCATTTCTGTCCTGAGCAGTAACTGTAGCTTTAGGAGCCAAAGGCATGAGGGAAGAGTCCTAGCAATTCCCCTCGTTATTTCAAAGAATATTGGAAGGTGGGTGAGGAGGGTTTGCTGGAACAAGGTTCCTAGCAACATGAAAAAAAAAAAAGGAGCCCATCAGCGCTACTTAAAATGAAAGCTTGATTGGCTCTCCTGCAGGCCGCTGTCCACCAAGGCCTCCTGTTCTGCTCTCTCAATGCAGTGCAGAGACCACTTGTGGATACTTGGCTGTTTCACGTCATCTACATTCCCTTGATTTACCATTTTGATTCTGTGCTGCGCAGGAGCCCCAGAGGCTGCAGGAAGGGGTGTTCCCTTGTCCAGGAGGCAGATGCTTTGCTTTGACCTCACCTTTTCATAGGTCGAGGCTTTTCTCATTCCATCACATCATTTATTTTCTCTCTGAGCCTTTTTGGTGCTCTGTTGCCAGTCCCTGTGAACAGGGCGGCTTTTGGAACTCCCCGGTGCGTGCGGTGCTGTTTGTGCAGGTGCAGCGCTTCCAAGCGGTGAAACAAAGAAGCCATTGGAGTCTTGGCTGGTGTCCGCTTGGGCTGGAGGGATCTGCCTTGATAGAGCAGACAGAGCTCGTTTGCCTTGGAGCTGGTAAAATCTAAATGTCCCTGCATGCCACTGGGAAAAGCTTTTTGCATCAGTGCAGCGACCTCTCCCACAGAACAACCTGCCCTCCCTTCTCTTACCTCCCTCCACACTTCCATTTTTTTTTTTTTTTTTTTGTAAGTGGGAAGCTTCAGTAGTCATTTCCAAAACTCTGATATGAATGGAGGAAATGCAAAGGAGATGGGGACAGGGAAGAGTACAGCTCTGCTTAAAATGTTTGGACAAACCAGTAAATGTGAGAAAACTCTCATATATACATAGGGTGTGTGTTTATATTCTGTATGTGTGTATTTTATGGGCAGAAAGGGCAGGTCAGACCAGTGTTTCTGTGACCTTTTCCTCAGCTGGGTCTTGCTTTTCCTGCTGCCCCCCCCTCCTTGCCCGGGGGACCCACATTTCCTCCCTGCGCTGTGCGGTCGAGGTCAGTCACCTCCCCAGTGCTGTGCCAGCTTCCCGCTCTGGCGTGGAGCCCAGCTCGTAATCCCAGCATATTTTACGACCTCGTGCACTGCTTCATGCAGGGCTGTATGAGATGCTGTGCTAGACTGGGGGCTGTGGGGTTTTCAGTCCCGCGCTGGCCCTAACATCCCACCTGGCTGCTTCTGTGCGAAGCCCAAACCTGGCGGCGCAGGCCCGGCGCCTCCCTGCGGGGTCTCTTGCCCTTCTGCAGGTGAGCAGACAGCGCGGCAGCATCCACATGCACTGGCCGCTGTCCTCCGGGCACTTGCAGCGGCATGGGCTTTGCGTTGCAGCTAGCAAAGAAAAAACTCATCAGGTTCCAGAGACTGTAATGCAGATCTCCTCTCACCGCTCTCCCCAGGCATCAAAGCACGCTTAAAAAATAGAGCGTTCATCTTTGACCCCCATTAATGGTTGGCTTGCGTCGTGTAAAGGTTTTACGAGTCTGCTGCTGCTCCCACAGAGTTTAATTATTTAAGAGCACGCGGTAGAGGTTTGCGCTTTCGCTGCTGATGCTCCAGGGTTCAGGCCCTCCTGACAGGCCAAGAGGGGAGGGCTACTGAGGCAGCCTGCCTGGCTACGAAACCGCCTGCTCCAGGAGTCTAGTGAAAGTGCTCCCTGCTCTTGTTCATCCAGCTCCCCACTGCTGTTAATCATCCTGACACCTGGGAGCACGGAGCAGCTCTTAGGTGCTGCTGGGCGACTCTCATGTACTCAGAGACCTTTGTGCAGTTTGTGTTTCCCAGCTAGACCGAAAGTATTTTCATTCTATCCCACAGGCCGTTGAGCCCGTCTCCCGGTGGGAGCGCATGTGGCACCAGGTTGTAGGCTGGGCAGGACCCTAAGCAGGGGCTTCGGGTCAGAGCAGTTGTTCCATCAATCGATCTGGGAGTGGCTGATCGCAAAATGAATTTATGGGCAGATCAGGAAGCCTTGATTTGACATGGAAGGCTTGCGTGGTGTCTCTGTGGCTGTGTTAACAATAACAACACTGCCTGTCACAGCAGCCACCGGGCTGCAGAGCCACCGGGGTAGTTGTTACTGCTCAAGGCTGAGCCTGTGATGGGCACTGGGGCCTCCTACTGCTGTGTCCTTACCCTCGAGCTGGTGGGTCGCCTTGAACCTCCTCCCATCTGCTTATTTGAGTGTCGGGTCTCCTGTTCTGTGCTCTGGCAAAGGCCTGTGCAGGCTCTTGGCTGCGTGTAATGGTCTCTCTGTGTTTTACCCTGTTACAGTTTATGTTTTATCCTGTTTTATCTCTTTCCACTCCTTTCTCTGTGCCTGTTTCATTTCCTTTGGTATGGAACTCTCATTTCAAGCTATATTGGGAGCCTGGGATGAGCTGAAATGGCAGCAAGGGGTGGGAGGGAGGAGCGGTTGTACAGTAGATATCAGTTTCTGCCATCATCCAATTCTTTAATCTGTTGATAATTATGGCCCCAGCTAAATCAGCTGGATCAGCTAGACAAATGCCAGCTGCTGTGTCCTTCTGCCTTCATATTCTACTGTTTTTTTTCTATTTTTTTTCTCCCTGAAAAATAATAGGATTCTGCTCATTGATGATTAAAACATCGCCTGGAATTTTGGAATGGATCAGATGCATCAGTCAAATGTTTCCACATTGCACCCAAAGAGAGGAATGCCATCCAGTTGGGGGTAGGGCTTTTTTTGTTCTTCCCTTCCCCCTCCCATCAGTGTCTCGAGTTGATGAAAACCCTTTTCCTATTATAAATGCAAGATTTTTTTAATAGAAAATACTTGCTTTCTTGTGCGAAAAAATTGACTGCTTCCTTTCCTTTTGATATGGAGAAATATTGTGCTTCCTTATGCAAAATGTTTTTAATAAACTTGAGTCTTTCCAGGGTTTTAGTAAAGAAAACATTTCAGTAACTATTCCAGTTATTTGGGGAAGACAAAGTGTTTGTCTCTAATGAAATATAAATGCGTGTTAATTACTAAGAAAGATGAAAATAACTGATTTTAGCTTTCTTCAGAAATGTCAAAGCTGAGGTCATTAATCTCAGAATAAACTAATAAACCTGGGTAATCTATGTCCCTTGCAACAGGGGAGAAGAAGAAAATATGGTTGGAAGCTGCATTTTCCTATGTACTGCTTATGCATACCCGGTTTTGGTGGCAATAGGTTTAGTATTTAGCCTAGAATGAAATAAAAGATCTGCAAGAATGTCGATCTGGAGCTTTGCTCTCTATCTGGAGCACAGGTTACAGCCTGAGCAGGGAGCTGAAGTGGCTTTTTGGCTTCCTGCCACTTCCCCGTGCACTCGTTGGGATGCGAGGGATTGCGGAGACAAAACACATAGCTGGGCTCAGGAGTGGGATGGGCTTTGCAGGTCAGGAATGAGGAGGGTCTTAGGGTTTGTGTCCACAAGAAACACTGCTCCAGTGTTGCTCATTTGAAACCCAAAGTTCCTTACATTTTGCCTTGATTTCCTGTTCTTTCTCTTTTTTTGTTAAAACTGTTTTTGACTCGGAAATGAAGGGTCCTAAACCGGAGGAGTTTGATAGAGTTCACCATAGGATGATTCTTTTCTCCTTGGTATGCAGGTTTCCTGAATGAGTGATTCTGAAGTAAAGTAATATCTCCCTGCAGAGCCAGGCTCCATTATGTTTTTAGACTATCACAGCAACAGTGAGGCTGCTACTGCAATATTTTGCAGTAATTTATGCGTATCCCTCATTCTGTACCTTTGTCAGTCATTTCAGCCTCAGCAGGCTGGGAGAGAAGAGAAAGTCAGGTTACGTGTTCGCTGCTATTCTCCCTGCATTTCTTCTCAGAGTAGGCAAAGGATTTCAGTCTCCAGAGACTGTCTATCTGGAACCTTTTAGCAGTGCTAAATTTACAGAAATAACACCAGAAAATAGCATAATGGTGTCTCATTTCAGTCATCTCTGCATGCAGTTGCTTATATTGGACTCTGCCCCAAGTGTGGTTCAGATGTTCATGAGCCCCGTCTGGTCGCGGTGGGTGAGGAGAGCCCTTTATGGGTATATGCTGTGCGATGAGCCCAGCCAAGGTTTGTCTCCTTGTGTATGTATGTATACATATGTATTTAATATGTATTAAATGAACCCTGAATATTTCTGCGCTGCTGCTGTTGTGCAGAGCTCTCTTTGAAAGCGGGCTCCGTGTCCTTGGTCATCTCTTCCACCTCCTTTTCAGGGGGGAGATAGTTGGATATTTTGCATGCCGGTCCTGCTTGAGGGGAAGGAGGAACAGGAGGTCTGATCACACAGAAAATCAGTTTCTAGAAGTAAGGCTGTCACCAGAGAATTTACCTAGTTTAAATGCAAACTGCTTGGTGTATCTGCACTTGTGCTGGGTTCTGTGGTTAATGGTTGCAGCGCTGCGCTCTGGGTTAGTGTTTGGACATGTTTTAGTTTGGACTGCCTGCTAGGTACCTCTCCTTCCAATGCATGCTCTGTGTTGGGCAGTTTGGAAAGGCGGCCGGTGTGGCGTAGGGACGGGCTGACGTGTTGGAGCTGATCTGTGTGCTGGCAGGCACTGAATTGTTTGAGTCATGTCAGTCTGCTCCGCGAGGGGTATGTAGCAGGTAAGTAGTTTGCTAGAAATGTGAGTTAGTTCTATTGCTGCTGGTGGTGCAGGATGATTGGTTGACTGCAGGGAATGGGGACCTCTTCATGGGTTCTGTGCTCCTAAACTGTAGGGAGGGATGGGAATTTCTAGCAGAGGAGTAAATGTTTTGCAAAAAATATGAGCTGCATTTTAAGCCTGGAATAGCTTTACTGAGGAGACAGATTTCTAGAATAATTGTTGACGGAAAACTATTGTTACTTTAAAATTGTTTTGTGCTGTTTTAAATTTCTGTTTTTGAACATCTTGGCTTGGGAAAGTTTGGCTTGAAAATTGCTGTGTGTTTATGCAGAAGGATCTGCAGAAAGATCAACAGATAAGAAGAAACTTGGTGAATTGTTTTATGTTGCAGTCATTAAAAGATCTTTTCATTTGAGATTGATTTTTTTTTTTCTGTGTTTTATACCTTTGTAGATCAAACAGACTGTCCTCCAAAGTTCTTTGTGTTGTTAAGTCTTCTTGGAAACTTGCATGTACAATTTGAAGAAAGCAAGATTCCTTGAATCTGAATTATAATATTGATGTCCAAGTGGCTTGCTCTCTGGTGAATGTTTATAGTTGAGAAAAAAAGACTCCTCACTGGAGTTCGGATTGCTTGGCTGCAGCCATGAGAATGGCCCCTTATATTTTGCTGATTAAGGACTAGAGCCTTTCTGGCGGCTCTGTGCTTCAGCGACTAGCTCTGTATCTTTGTGACAACTGACTTAACTGCAGAACGGCACTGACTTCTGCAAAACGGAGTCGGTGAAGCTGATTTGGAAGATTTTTCTTTTTCCACTGTTATAAAAAGTGACTTTAGAAAGGAAGCTGTTCAGCAGGTTGGAACCAGGATTCTATAATAAGATCTCTGTTAACTCTCCCTAGTTTTTCACATGTAAACTTGTGGCTGTAATTATATGACAGCTGCCCTCTTGGTTGACGTGCAGCAGATTGAACTGGCGATCTCCAGAGCTAAAAGTGTGAGCTGCTACACTGCAAGCTAAAAGCTCTGGAGCTGGAGGCTGTAATGATCTATATCTTTCACAACTGTGTGTGGAAGGGAGCTGTAAAAAAATACCGAGTTAGGCCAAGTACATAGTACTCACTGTGCACCTAGTTACTTCCTGGGAACAGCAAAACTTTGCTTTGAGTGGTTGGGGATAATTAAAAAAATTCCCTTCAACTTACAGGTGCTTTAAAATAACACGCCAATTCTCGCATCTACCATTTTGTAGTCTTCCTACCTTGACTAAAATAACCTCGCTTGCTTGTCAAATTCCTGCCAGATATATTAGTCGGGAACAGGCATTCGTTGCTGTGTGCTTACACGCTGCTGAGCACGAGGGGCTTGGATGTTATTGAAGCCTTTTGGCTGTAACGCAGTATAAGTAATTTTGAAGAATATTGGCCACAATAGGCACTGGTGCTATAACAATAGATTTTTGCAGATGGGAGCTTTATCAAAGCAAGGGAAGGAGAAGCTGGAATTGTTGGAATCTGCCCAGTCTTCTAAGGATCAGGAAATCCTGAGCAGAGCCAAAGTTTACTGGGCTGAACAAAAATCAAGGGAAGCAGAGCCATATGGAGGAGCTTCATGAGTAGTGTCAGCTGTGGGTAGCTTCTGCAACAGATATTGTGGGAGGGGGAGAACTGTGTTGCATGTTGAGACATTAATTTTGAACTTTGTGATGTTCTTAACACCTCCTCCCCTCACCCCCTCCCCTCAAAAGGCGGGTAAAAGTAAAGGGAGATGAGAGTCTACTAGCTTTAACTAGAGTATCTTTTCTTGTGAAACTGCACAGTTCAAAACCAAACTGATTCTTCCCCCTTCTCATTTAAAAATATGAAAATGAAACATGAAGGGGAATCAATTAAATATTTAAAGTCAAAACTGAAAAAAAATAAGTCTCTTTCAAATCTAAAGCACAAAGTGCTGGCCCAGTGGATCTGATTTTTTGTTTTTGATATCTCATCTGTTACTAACAGGAACATTCTCTGCTATAAATGAAAATTGTTTCCATATATGCTAGGTTTTGTCCAATTACACAAGTCTGACTCTGCCAGATCATGGTTTAGGTAACCCCCTTGCCCTAGTCTTATTCTCCACTGTCTTTCTTTGCATAAATTCATGCACACAACGTTAGTGTAAAGATACGTAAAGCAAGTCCTAAAAAGTTCTTAGCTTCTCACTCCTACCTCACATTCCTGTCCTGTACCACCGGTGTCATCCCATCAGTCGTGCTGATGCAATGACTAATACGGCAGTGGTGCAAAAGGGATCAATGACCTGATATGGGTCAAAAACCCCATCTCTCCAAATGTGCGAAATGTCCGGGATCTGGTCCCTGGTGCATTTCTGCAAGTAACAGTGCTGGCAGAACTGTGGAAGGGATGTTGCAGCTGTGGAGGAAGGAATTTCTGAAGTCAGTGTTGAGTCCTGAAGGAGGCACCTGGTGGGACTGCTCCCTTAGGCTATCTCACTAGTCTTAGGGCTCTTGCTCACTACAGACTGTCTTGTCACTCTTTACAGAGATAGCAGGATGAGGCTTCCCTTGGGAGCCGGTTCCTCAGTCTAATAGACTTCAGTGTCAGGAAGCATTTGCTGATTATGCTTTAATCATGGGTGTCAAACTCCTGGTCCCTGGGATGACCTTAGCCTGTATCAATACCAGTGCCTTTCTTGCATGCACTGCTTACAGTCAGCCCTCTCTCTCCCCTTCTGCTTTGGCATTTATTGCAGGCAGCTGTTCCTTGATTTGAACTCTGCTGTCCTTAGCACCCTTCTTGGAGGCAGCTGCAGATGTAGAGAGCTGGGAGCCCATTTCAAGGGCCAGAGCTGCAATCTGCGGCATGCTAGTAACTTGGAGTATGTTTTTAAGAAGCTGAGCTGCTGGCAAGTAAGCAAATACATGCAGATGCAGCATTTGTGTGTGTCTCCACCTTGGAGAGAGCCAAGTCAAAGGAATCTGTTACAACAGAGCTATCCCCTGACCTAATTACCTTGCTGTCAAACTCTGGAGCATGGATAAGACTTCAGTGTATCCCTGTGATCCGTTTAAGCAGGGCTCTCGATTTCCTTTATGACTCGATGTTTATGCGCCTTCTATGCTGGGGCATAGAAGGGGAGGAAGAGCATCCCAGCAAAGTCCTTTGTTGCTGAGGCTGTGGAAATGCCAATTGTGAGGCTCCCCAGTGAAGTCTCTATGTAGTGTATCCAATTTGGCAGGAACAGAGGAAAAATATCTGCCTTGCTATCTGTATAAGTGGTGTTTTTTCTTTTTTTCCTCTCTCCCTGAGCTGATGGCGATTACTGTCAGGTTGCAGAGGCTGGCAGTGAGAGGATGGATAGATTTCTTGGGAAGAGGCATGTGCCATCCACTGTGTCACAGGCCTGGCATGTGGTAGCTTTCTGACTGCACTAGAAGATTTTTTTTTCCCCTAATAGCTGAATGTCAAATGTGGACTTAAAACTTTTGCTGCTTTTCACTGTCTTCCGAAGTCTCTTTCCTTATTTGCTGCCTCTTGCTGAACCTCAGTTCTTTGCATTCCCTTTTCAAGACAGGATGCGTTTGAACACTTTCAGTGCTGCAGAAGTTACTGTATCTTTGATTTATGTCATATCATTTATAAAAATTGGTGTTATTCACCAGTCTATTCTTAGTACAGTCAGACATTTTGCTTGTTCTCCCCACTGCTTCTGCAGTCTCTGAGTAGACCTTGATATGTGATATAGACCTTGATACATGATGTGTATGTCTCTCTATAGAAGGTATGTAAATAATCCCAAACTCGGGGGTGTGTGTTTAGGTACTGACCTGCTCAAATGTTGACAGCTGCAGTGAGTGTGAACCCCTGATGTCTGAAGCGACTTCCTTACCGCTTCCCATGATTGCTTCCCCTGTGCAGCACCAGCTTGACCACCTGCGTCCTCACCCTGTCTCTGCGTCATCCAGTTTGTGGCCTGGCTCCCCTTGGCTCCTCAACACTCCACCACGGTCCTGCCTGTGTGTTGTGTTCTCTGCTTGCCTCCCTCAGCTTCCCGTCCTCCTCAGAGCGCCTCACCTGCCTGGCTCCAGTGCTCCGCTGCCAGCCATATCTCCCACACGGTGCTGCCTTTCCTGACTCTAGTCCCTGCATAAAGCATCTCCCTTCCTTGCCTTTGGTTTTGTGGTGTTTGCCTGTATTGTCTTATTCACCTGGAGCTAGCTAAGCGACATGGCTGTTGATTCTGAGTGCGTGTTTTTTTTTTTTTTTTTTAACCAGCGATTCTCTGGGCAGCCCCTGCTGCTGCTGCCGCTGCTCATCCCAGCACAGCTGTGCGGGCTGCTGCACACTGAACTGAATCAGGGAACTGATGTGGATTAAAGTAGCCAGGGTGGACAGGAAAGCTGCTTAACTCAGTGATTTGCCCAAAGAAATATTCAAAAAACTACAGTTTAAGGGTACTTTCATAGACCTCTGAGTTTAGGCGTCCCTTGTTTTAATGCAGACTTGCTGCCTCCCACCCTTCAAACCCTCCTCCTGAGTCAGCAACAACAACAGGTCTCCTTAGGCCCAGATACCAGCCTAAAATACTGAAAAATCCTGACGCTTCTTCTTCCGTCCTGCCATAAGCCACATTGAACCTGTCCCATGTCTCCTGAGTCACCTCATTTTGGCGAGAGGTTCCTTGCCCGGTCACATCCTTTCATGCTCTCCCGTTCTGTTTTCTCGCACCCTTGCCTGCCTTTACTCATTTGTGTGCTCTCGACTCCATGCTATCCTGGGTTTAATTTTTGTTTAAGATCTTGGACGCTTTAATGACAGCGGGAACTGAAGGCTGTTCACTGTGGGGGCTGTGGTGCGCGGCTGTGCTAGAGGTAATGAGACTTGATGAAAACCTCTTGTTACTGTGGCAAGATTTCTCCTCTGTATTTAATGGGGGGGTAGGGCGGGAAGAAAGGAAAAGTGACAGACCCTGCTGGGTATGTTAATATATTTTTAATGGCTTGCATGTGGCTAGCTGAAGACTTATTTGTCCAGCCTGAGAGAAGCGGAGCAGTGTGTTGTTCCTGGGCACCTTTGGCTGAGCTTAACCAGGAGTTGCAGTGAGGGAGAAAGAGGGTTGCATGGAAATTTCACAGAAATACTGATGATATAAATGAAATCTATGAGAGAGAGACAAGAGAAAAAAAAATGAGAGAGATGGAGGGGGGTTGGCAGGAGAGGAAGAAGATTGGATCCCAGATACCTCCTCCCCTCCCCCTCCCCAAATCTTTCTCTTTTTCTGGAATATTCTGCCGTCTGTGATCATCAAGAGAGCTACTGTCTCAGGCTGTGGTATTTCTACCAGTGCTGAGGGGAGAGATTTTTCTAAAATAATTGCTGTATTTCTGAGGAGAAACAAAGGGGTTTGCGCTCCAGCCAGGAGCCGGGAGAGGGAAGGGGTTGGCAGGAGTTAATGGGAGCTGGACAGAGCAGGGAGCCGCTGTTTGGGCAGCAGGCTGGCCTGGGCATTTTTGTCTTCTCAGCTTAATATGCTATTTAGACTGCAAGCAGGATGAGCCTAGCAGTCTGAGCCTGTTCCTTGGGGTCCTTTTCAGAATTTATTTTATTTTTTGCTGCTGTTCTGCCTCAGGCTCCTGCAGAGCACCAAGTGCGCTGGAGCAGTGGGGCCCGGGGTCGGGCGGCGAGGGGCCGGGGCCGGTGTGGGGCCCCGTGAGGTGGTGGGGCAGAGCTGAGCCGAGCTGCGCTCGAGCGCTGGGAGCATTAGAGCGCTGGGAGCATTAGTGCTGCGTAACTCTGGAGGGTGAGATTGCCAGCAGAGGAGGGGACTATGGGTACAGAGGGTTGAGATGGAGTGTCCTGCCCCCTCAGCCTGCGGCAGTCATGAAACGCTTGAGGGAGCCATGGGGTTTCTCTGCCACACTTGCAAAATCCCAGCTGGGGGCGATGCAGCCCTAGGGCAGAGAGGACAAAAATCAGGTATGCTGTGAAAATAGCCCTTTCCCTGGTGCGAGCAACTTGTTGTTCCTTCGGAAAGGGCTACTGTTGCAGTTCAGTATTTTCCCGGCGTTCAGTGACATGCTGAGCTGTCTCGGTCCACTTAGAGAAAGCCGGTCTGCCTGATCCTGAGCTCCAGCGATTTGGGGTGCCCCCTCCTTCAAGGGAGGCAGTCAAGGCGTGAGAAGCACTCTCCAGCGAAGGTCAGGAAGACATGTCAGCAGCTGTAGGGGTGAGGGCACCTTGGATGAGAGGTGTTAGACTCGCTGTTGGGAAGAGGGGTTAAGGAGTTGCTTCCCCGAGTCTCCTGCCCAGCTTTGGGACCACAGGCTGCGAAGGATTTCTCACCGTCCATGTTGGTTTTTTGTTTCCTTTAAGTGACTGTGGTGCTGTGAAATACTTTGCTGTTGATGAATGGTCCTTCCCAGTGGCAACATCTCTGGCTGCTCCAGAGGCGCCCAGGGTCAAAGCTGTACTTTTGTCATCTTTGGAATATTGAAGGTTTGATTCTGTGTAATTTTGGTGCCAGGGAATAGTGCTAGACTGGCAACTCTGGGGACATCCTCTGTAGCTTGCCCCTGCCAATGTGCCAGGTTTTTGACTCTGAGCCAGAATGTCCCCTCTGATTTTAAGTAGCACAGAAACAGTTTGTGGGAGATTTTTCTGCGGATATAGTAGATTTCTCTGCCTCGCAGAAGGCTGGGAGCACATATGGCGAGGTGCTGTAGCTGACTGAGGGGATAGCAACTTGTTAGCCCACAGTTGCTCGATTCCTCTGCTGATCTGACCATACCCTTATTTAGACTTAAATTAGCTTTCATCTGATTTAGTGAAAATCACTTTAGTAGTGAAGTAGTCAAATCCCCTGTGCATTCTGTATAAATCTGCCCTTGCAGGGTTTTAATCCATTTTACCCACCCACTTAAAGTATTTGCGCTTGACTTTCTAGTGTGTCCCCATGCAGGCAAGCCCTAGTTCTCAGTGAACGTCCACTACTTTCTTAACCCAGTTTTCCAGCTGGGCTGAAGTTGCTGACGGGCTAATGACTTATCCAAGATCATGAGTGAATGTGAATTGGCACAAATTCAAAATCAGAGACCCACCAGTCTCCTTGTCCTGGAAATTCTGGATTGTTGAAGCCCTATATTTCTTGAGTAGCCAACAATAATAGTCAGATAATATAGTCATAGCTCTTTTTTTTTTTTTTTTTTTTTTGGTAGTTAGGTAGCTTCTATTGATAGTATGATTATAAAGCAATGTTTGCTTGTTTGTTTGTTTGTTTGTAAGTTGCCTTGAGCACATGTTCTAACATCCAGATTAGTTTTAAAGATAAAGAACATTCGGTTTTCACTGACTTGTACCAATTTCTCCCTTCACTCCCTGAATAGATTATGAAATGGTACTGTCACCAGGCCTGATATATCTAAGCCTAAAATAAACAGTAATGTGCGCTCTCTCTCTTTTTTTAATTATTTTTGGCTTTGTTGGAGAGCTACTGGTGAGGTATAACGGATGGCTTCTATGAGCTCTAATACTTTAATTGTAGGTATGAAAGTGTTGAGTCTACTGGCTGTCTTCAGATTAAAACAATTGAATAAATAAATCTCTTTATATAGAAAGTAATAAAAGCAAGTAAAGACCAATCAGAATTTGACACGGGCTGAAAAAAGTACCACTGTTTCTTAACATCACAGCATTCAGTTTCTCAGTACGTAAGAGGACATCATTTTCTTGGTCCTCTGATTGTCATAATCTTTCAGCCAGGACTTTCGTCACCAGGCTTTTATTGCTAGTCAAGAAAGAGGGTTAGGGTAAAGGTATTTTTTTCCCCCCAAGTTAGTCTGTAATTACTATTAAAAATAAAGTTGTATGGGTCCCTCTCCTATTTTTAAATTATAAACTTAGTTTAAGGTCACCTTTAGCAATCTTTGCAGCAGGCAATGCACTGTAGCAGCCCCTGTGCTATGATACACTGGTTGTTTGTAGGCTTAGCATCAGCTTTATTGGCACAGAAACTGTGCAAACATTTCTTCCTTTCTAGCTGTTTGCTAGGGCAGAGCTGCAGATAGTGATTTGATTTCTATAAGAGGAAATCATGGAGGAGGTTTTGAGAAGCCAGTAGAGCATCCTGCTGATGTTGCATGGAGGTTAAGGCGGGCATGGCATTTTTGGGAAGGGTGTCTGTGGTGTTCACTTTTCCCTTGCAGAGAAAGGGAACATAGTGGCCTGGAAGGAGGCAACTGAGATGGGTGTCTGTTGGAGTCCAACAGCAGGGTCTCAGTGAAGTTCTCATGAGGATTTAATTACTAATTTAATAATCCTTCCTCCCCAGCTGCTTGTGCACCAATTCTGGCGCTCCTGTTGGCCCTTCCCCCTCTGTGTATCTCTGAAGTGCCATTGAGTGGCACGAGGAATTGCAGCCCAGGAATTACATCCAAGAGCTTATGGTGGTGGTGGCTGCTGCTGCTAAATCAGCCAGCTGAGCACCTGCTGTCTTCCTGCTAACAGAATTGAGCAGCCAGCTATTTGTTGTTAAAGTGACATTGTCAAAATAAAAATCATATTTTAAGCCATCTCTTCCTTGCATTCCTGCATAATGTGCTGGGCTATGTTAAAACTAAACGAAATTTAAGAAGCCACATTGGTATCTTGCTTGTAGCCAGAGGGGATGGCCTCGAGCATCAGGTATGAATTACCTATATGCCCTGCAAACACAGCTTTGAATCCCAGCAGGCTAGGCTTAGCCCTGTGTGCCCAGGCCGATAGATTGCCTTCCATGCAGCTTATGATGCGGGGCGCGCTCAGATGCGACCTGATTAAAACCTGGAGGCCTCCGTGGACGTTGGCAATCCCCTGGCTGTTTCTCCTAAATAGAGGAGAGGGTGTTGCTGCAGTGTCCTTGGCAAAATTTCTTCCTTCCCCCAAATCTCTGTCAAGAGGGGCACATGCTGGTGGTTTTGCTCTCCCCAGCCTCGGGCAGGGCTGCAGCGTGTTGCAGGGTGACTAAATGCTGCTGCGTGTGGGGGGCATTAAAAGCATGGATCAGCTTCCTCCTAGGGCAAGGGCTAAGGCTCCTGGTAGGCAAGCTGTCCCAGGAACAGGTCATCGTTGTGTACTCTACTTGATTATGCTGCTTTTGCTGATCAGATTCCTTTTTTTAAAGACTCAGAATAAAATCACAGCCTTTTCTAGCCTGCTGCTGCTAGACCATTTCACAGCCTCAGCCTGTTTCCTTCCCTCATCTTGACTGATTTTTTTCCTGTCTATATTGCCTTCAGAGCCTTTTCCTCTCTGCCTTCTCTTTAACTTCTTCTCCCTATCCTCTATATGCTTGGCCACAAGTCAGCATCAAAATGTCTGTGTGCTTAGATGGGAGGTTTGGACTGCTATGAAATATTCAATACGTGGAGGACAAAACCGATTTTCCACAGGCATGCGGGAAGAGAAGGGAATGACCCAGCATTCGAGGATGAGGCTAAAGTTAGAGCTGCTCTTTTTTGCCCTGCCTCTCAGCCTGCTAGTGAAGTTGGAGGGTTTTGCCAGTGTCATGTCTGTTCCTGTTTGATGACCATTTCCCTTTTCTTTCTCCTGGCCTTTCTCTTTTCATTCCCTCTCAAGAGTGTCCCAGGTGCCATGTAAGTGGATGGTAGATCTTGGTACCCAACCTCAGCTCTTCTTTTGTCAAGAGTGACCAGCAATGTCGTCAGGGTGCTGTCCCTGGGGCTGATGCTCCATTAGGAGGCTCTGCTGTCTGTAAGAGGGTGCTGCCTCTGCAGGGGTGGAGGATAAATCTGAGGTGCTTGGACCTGATGAGAGCAGAAGGGGCTGCCCCAAGGTAGCAAAGCGAAATTGGGTTTCCCTAGGGAACAGAGGGCAAGAGTTAGTAAAAGATCAATTTCCAATATCTTGGAATATTAGTTTTGGGGAACTCTACGCAGAAGCATTGGAGCCGCTGATCCACAAATTGCTGTGGCTTGGCTTTATCTTGCTTCACATTACAATGATTTTCAGCAAGGCAGCATGAGCGCATGCGTGTTAATGAAGGGTTTGATTCAGTACAAGCTGTTATTACTAGACCGTGCTTTCTGGGTCTCTTTCAGAAGTAAATTATTTTTTCCTGTGTCCTGCCACTCCGAATGCGCATACATGCACACGTATGTGCACTTCGGGATCTTTCAGGATGGAAAGTACAGTGGGAATGTAAAATACTGTAATTATGTGCAGTGTTCATTTCTATTTTTGCTCTGCAGTCAGTTTGGCAAGTGGAACTCTGTGTGTCTGGGCAGTTCCATATCTGATCTGATATATTTGCCAGTGCTTTTGCATTGTGGTTTACAGTACTGCAATTGAAACCTTCAGGAGTACTTAAAGATGGAAGGAGAGTGTGCCTCCATCGAGCTCTGCAAAGGCCATTTCTTCTAGTGCAAAATAATGGGCCTAAATGACTCGACAGTGCCCCTTTTAAGTCCCCGGCTTGTTTCCTGAGAGGGCGGGGGCGAGGAGGTAATGTGCAGGTCTTACAGGAATAAAGGCAGTGTTTTGTGCTCCCCTGCGGCTCTGCAGCAGTAGCTCCCTGACTGACCCTATTAGCAGAGCCGCTCTGTCATCCCGGGCGAGTCAGGTGTGCAGCCAGAGAAGGCAGCGCGACAAACACCGAGAAGTTAGGGGTGGCTGGGAGGATACAGTGGGGACTGCCAAGTGGGAAGGGATAAAAGGCTGGGGGGAGGAAAAGATCCTCCCTTACAGTAACAGGGGTAAAAATACCCAAGTCCTTTCTTCTCTTCAGCTTCCTTTGAAGCTGCAGCCTTGGGAATTAGAGGTCCAGAGAATTCTAATGCAGGCAAGCTCGTGCACCACTGTGGAAAGTGTGTGCGAGGTGAGTGCGTTTCCCTGCGAGCTGCTCCTGAGCCAGGGCTCCAGCATGGTTCCTGCAGGAGATGCACTGAGAGATGAGATGTAAAGCCAAGGCTGTGATTAAAGATCCCAGTGCACTTTTCAGGAGATCAGAGGACAATAACCTCGGTGTCCTGGCCGGGTTCCAGTTCATTACTTTCTGCCCCACTAAAATTTCCCCCTCCTGTCCCCCTGCTGTTGATGCTAGAGAAGTTACCATTCACTTCCTCCCTTGGTGATCCACAGGTAATGTGCTGGTGCACAAGCCCTGTTTTATTTCATCCTGGCCATGAGGGAGTGATCCCTGCAATTTGGGGTCTCTGGGCTCAAAGAAGTGCTATGGAAACATGGACATGCTTGGAATATACACACATACACAAAAGCACAGTCGGATACTGTTCCCTTTAGCTGCTGCTTCAGAGCAGGTAAACACTCCTTTTCAGCCGAATCTCCTGGCTAATTCCAAATCATAACCGTGTGCGTGTCTCTGCTGTGTGTGTGTGCGCGTCTGTCTCCATTCCCCCCTCCTTTGCGTCTTGGAACAAGAAGAATGTGTCAAGCCCTCTGGCTGGAATCCAGGACTCTCTGTGGAACTATAAATCGACCCGTCAGGGAGGGGGAAAGAGATTAACGTTGGCCGTCTTCATTAGTGAGTCCCCAGAGGAACCTGGGTCTGCCATGAGCCGTGAATGAGACCAGCTGAGAGAGAGGGGGGAAGTTTGCGGTTTTTATCACTGCCTCCAGAGACCCCAAGGAGTGGAGGAAGAGAGCGTGATAGGGATGGGAGGATGTAAAATGAAGGAAGCTGGAGCTTTCCAGCATGTCACTCGCTCCCTCATTGGTGGGTAGGGTGGCTGGATGCCGAACCTCCACGCCAATCCCTGACCCGGGAGCCCATGTGTGTGGCTGGAGTACTTGGCATGCTAATTGGGAGCAGAGAGGAGCGAGCCCAGTGGCAGTGCAGTGCCCTGCCATGCTAAACAAGTGCTGGTAATTGCATTCAAGGTACTTTCATTATGTCATATTTTTCACAGAACCAGAAAAGTGCATTTATCACAAGCAGCAGAATTCATCCTGGGCATTGCTTGGGGGTATGTGTGCTTATTTTCCCCCTCCTCTGCCTCCCTGAAAGAGGAAAGTAATTCTTTGATATGTTTTATTCTCATATGCCCGGCAATTTTTACAAATCATTTTTGTGGGCTTCAAACATTGATCGCTTTCTTCCTCCCTCTATTTATTGTGCGTGTTTGCACTGCAGTCTCTCACAAACACATGTGTGCACTAGCGCACACACACACGCTAATTGCTGTTTTCCAAGCTGAACGGCAGCCTGGAGGTTGCAACTGCAGCAGGTAATGTCTCAGGTTCCCTTAAGAAGTCCCCACGAGGCTGGGTCAGGGTGCTGCTCCTACCAGTAAAATCTGGTTTAAGCTGGTAGTCATCTCCCCCTCCCCGCGTCTTGCAGTGAGTGACGCAGGCTCGACAGCTCCTGATAGTGATGCTCTTTATTCACAGAGCAACCATCGCGCACATCGTGGTTGCGCGCTCGTGGCAGTGCACGCGCCAAGCCTGGGATAGGGAGCTTTCTCCTGCTGTGTGGTCCTTGTCGCCTGTGCGCTGTGACAAGAGAACCAGTTAGTGTCAACTGGGGCAGTGGCTCCTGCTGATGGGGACACACATGTGAACTGGGACATCCTAGGTCCTCCTGTGCTGCTGGGCAGAGCGTTGCCCAGAGAGCAGAGGGAGCCCCTGGCAGTGCTCACAGCGTGCGCGCATGGCCGCTCCAGTTCCAGAGGTGCCAGAGACCTTTGCAGGTGGTTGGTGTTACTCGTTGACCTGACCCAGGGCTTTGCTAAAACTGCCCTTGTCCTCTCTTGCCACCTCACCACTGTGTTTTGTCTTATTATCCTCTGCCCTCAATATGAGCATGGCTTACATGCCTACTCTACCCTCAGACCCCTGGTCCTTGTCCTTGCACCTTAGTGCAAGGGTTTTCCAACCCCTCTGCCAAGTAGACACTCTGCTGCTCAATCCTTGAGCGTCTTGAGATCACCTTCTACCAGCACTTGCAACACGGTTGCGCCTTGTAATCTTAGGCATTTACTAAATTCAATTATTAAATTATTTTTAAATTAATTACTAAATTAATTTACTAAATGTTGTTCCTTTCTACTAACTAAAGGTGATAATTCTTGTTTTCTGGTATAATACAATTTTTATTGTTTTCTGTTGTAAAGAGCAACCCACAGTAGGCAGAATTGAACAAATAAAGGGTAATATTGGGAGCATGCGAGTGGTCAGAAAGCAAACAGAAAGTGGAGGCAAAGAAGCGGCTGTTTAAAATCCTTCCTTACAGGGACCTAACTGGTATAAGAAGTACCATTGCCAGGTGAGTCAGCAGCAGATCTGGTGTAAAAACCAGGAATTCTGCCTCCTAGTTCCCATTTACACCTGCTAACCGAGGAGCACTCAGTGATGTTTTGAAATACCTTGGAAGGGAAGAAATAAACAGTGAAGAGCAGAAGAGTAACTGCGCCATGCTACAGTGACACAGCCCCGGCTCTGGTGTCACTAATGAACAAGCTGATGGATGAGTTATTAACTTCACAGTCCGGAGGGAAGAGACCATTTTCACCCATACCATCTTAATGGACAGCGCCGTCACCTGCAGAGGTGAAAGCAGCCTTTCGTCTAGCACTTGCCTGTGCTTTGCAGCCTCGGAGCCCTCTTCGCTCGCCCCGTGCCTGAGGGGGCCGCCCTGGGCTATGAGGTGACCTGCTGGTGACCAGGCTGCAAGTCTCTGCTCCAGGGGGCCCTCGATCCCGTGGGAGGATGGAGGAGGGCTGCAGCCTGCTGCGGGGAGAAGGGCTGCAGAGGATTAGAGCAGCTGCTGAGGGACTCCTCCAGTGAAGCCTGAAATCAGATTGTTTGACAAACATCATGTTAGAAGCACCTGGCTGGTTCTGTTTGCCCCACAGCTCCCTACCTTAGAGAGAAAAGGCGACTTTCCAGCGCTCCAGATGCTGCTCTTGCTTCCCCCTTGCCCTGGCTCTGCCTGTGGGCAGGCTGCTCACGTGTAGCCCTGCCTCTGTGCCAACACTGCCTCTGTGCCAACACGGGGGGCTGGGAGAGACTATGGGGGCCCCTCACCCGCCACCATCCCCCTGCTGCTGAGGGAGTGCAAGCAGGCATGTGCAGAGGTGGGTTTGTTTGGTGAGGTTTTTTTTTTTTTTTTCAGCTCTGATTTTTGTTCTGCCTCATTTGCATATCATGTTTTTTCCCTCAAGCCTTTGCATCTCCTTTCTTCCTCCTTTTTTCTCTCTCTCTCTTTTTTTTTTTAATTCTCTTCTCTCTGCTGCAGATTGCTCCCTAACTCTCAATATCCCTCCCCCGCCTCGCTCCCCCCCACTGCATTTTTCTTTCATCCTTTGTTTCTGATTGCTTGTGCCCGAGAGTAGGGAAAGGGAAAGGGAAGGATACCATCTCTCTGCGAAATGAAGCGCGAGAGGAAGGCAGGCAGGCAAAGTTGCCAGCCTGGCAGAGCGGGATCCCATCCATCCCAGCACGTGCAGACTTCCCCCCTCCATCGCGCTCGCAGGAGGCCGCTGGCCCTGGCAACCCTGCACCGGACTCCCCACACACTGTCACTCTGGGGTTCTGCTGCCTGCCCTGGGGGAACGAACCGGAGGATCGGAGGTGAACCCACACAGCTTGCTGTGTTGCGCCAGCTTTGAGCATTAACTGCGTCCCATGCGTGGTGCCCTGCCTGGCCTGGTCCCGCTGCAAGTCTGGTGGGTGTCTCGCGCGGAGGGCTGCAGGTGATCGTCTGAAATGTGCACACAGGCTGGCTGATGCATCACATCTTCCCTTTCCTTCCATCTCCTCTCCCCCTGCATCAACAGCACTGCCATAATCTCTCAAAATCAACAGGCCATTACAGCCTGATGTAACTCAATGAGTACTTTGAGACTGAAATCCTGCCGGGTGCTTAAAATTCCTAATGCAGAAACACAGTGCTGGCCTGCGCTCCCTCTCCAATGTATTTCCTGCCTTCTAGTGAGGAGTCCATGTTGTCCTGTGTCTGAGTGTACTGTATTTTAGCAGAGTGGACTGCTCACCTTGAGCCACCTTTTTATTCTCTCTCCAACTCTCTGTTTAAGACATTTATTCTGGGAGCTGATCCCTTTTCCCCCTGCCTCAACCTTCTCCCTTTTCTCCATTAGTACTTCTGAGCGATGACTGTCAGCCTTCGCCTTGGGTGAGCGATGACTGTCAGCCCTCACCTTGGGAGAGCGGAGGTTGTGGCGGCAGATAGCTCCTCCGTGTCTCTTTGCCCTCTGTTCCTGCAGCCTTTGTGGCCCGGCATGGCCCTTGCCTGTGGAACAGCAAGGGACAGCATGTGCTTTTGCTGATCAGAGCCTGGGGGTGAGCAGTTCAGGTGAGCATGGGCCATGCTGGGCTTTTTGCGTACCAGAAATGTCTCTCTGCTTTGTGCCTTATTTCCCTAGAAAAGCTTATCTTAGGTGTAGCTTTATACTTCCATCTTTCTTCTTGATCCCCTCCCCCAGGTTTTTGTTGTAAGCTGCATTTCCACCTGAGAGGACTGTGATCTGAAAGCTTGATAGGGAAGGGGTATCAGCTCTCCTGGTATTTGCAGATTAATCTTATTTCTTGTAGAACCGTTCTGCTTCTCAGACTCAGTTTGCAGGTAGATGCAAGGGAGTGGCCCCAACTTCCATGTCAGATCCTACAGAAGGGGATTTTCTGTGATTGTTTAGGGAATGTAGGGTAAGTGTGGACGATGGACAAAACTGAACAAGATGCAGTGTCTTGGGACGCAGAGGCAATGTGGTTGGTTTTGCCATCTCTGGTTAGATATGTGGGATGCTGCTGTCTTGGTTCCCTCCAGCTTCTCTTTGTGCAGTTCATGGGCATGTCAGCAACATCTGCCTGTCAGTGACAGCGGGCAGATGACCAGTGCAGAAGAGCTGCTCTGGCAGCATGGATTTCATCAGCCCTCAAATAGAAATGAGCAATTAGCAGAGTCTCTTTCTTGTTCTGCCTCCAGGCCTAACCTGCTGCTCTCCTTTATGGCTAGAATAAAAATAGCAGGTTAGCGATAATCTCTTGTTCAAAGGAACTATTTATGGTCCTTAGCCAGTGACAAAATGTATGTTTTGAGCAGGTAGTTCGTTGTCCAAGACCTTTCCCATGAGGGGCTCCTTGCCTGGCTCAGCGCAGCTGTAGAGTGCGCGCTTGGCTTCGTTCATGCTGTAGCACAGGCTGCTGCTTGGCCCAGCCTGGCTCCTCTCCTGCCTCTGGCCCTTGAGCTGGGACCAAGGGTCCGTGGGAGAGCGAACAACAACTGCACTGTGGGGACTCTGGAGCAATGAGCCTGAGGGAGAAGCTGTGTCTTTACGTCTCTCTCAAGGCTCTCTTACGCCTTGACACGAGGGTCTATACTAATTTATAACCGATTTCCTTTCTGATGTCACTATGGACGTTTTCATTATACTTAGGAAAGTCTAATTATATTAAGATATTGGCCAATTTTTCTCTGGACTGTGTAGTTTTATCCCTCCGTGTGCATTTATGTCCTGTGGCTGCAAAAGCTGTGATTTTTCTAAGGCTGCTCCTTAAGCTGTGTAGCTAGTGGCTGTATTTAATAAACTTCACTTGTTCTCGGTATCTTAAGCAGTCAGGGAACCTCCTGCTGGAACTACAGATACTGGAGGTGAAAATGAGGGACCTCTCTGCTCATGCTAATCTTTCCACCAGTCAGCGTGTTTTGTAGTTTGTTGTCTACTGCTTCCAGACAGAACTGCTTGAGCTTCCCTTCTCCTTTCCTTTCTGTCCTCTTTATTCCCCTACCTTGCACTTGTGTAGAACAAGTCAGTTCTTCTCTGACTTGCTCTGAAATCCATCTTCTGGTGCAAAAAGCTCCTGTTTAGCTGTGTGCCTCTGGAAAAGATCTCTTCACTACGTCCGTTGATTCTTACATTTCTCATTCCATCTGAAAACACTCTCTCTTGCCATTCTTGTCCCCCTCAGCTTTTCTTCCATTGTAGATATGAGTGCTTGAGCTGGTTGTGAATTTTGATTAAACGTTTTCTTTCCTTGGAGAATGTTGGTTTAAAACAGTAATAAGTGTCTGTCTTAAACACAAATTATTTTAGAGAAATGAATATTTTGTTGTCCAGCTGCCCAGAATATCCCTTAGCCTCCTGATTTACAGACACTCCCGATTTAAAAACAAGGGTTTGAACCCGGCGTTGCTGTCAGAACACTTTTTTTTTTTTTTTTCCCTGTGGCTGTTCCAACACAAAACAAATCCTGCCTCCCAGCTGCTGCTCACCTGGGGCAGCAAGGGGAAGGAGTATCAGTGGCAGCGTAAGGTGGCTTTGTACCCAGCAGTCATGCTGATCCAACCGTGCTTTTACAGCCCTTCTGCAAGGAGAGGGAGACCAAATGACCCTGTTCATAGTTGGAGAGGCAAAGGGAGAGAAGGGAAAGGCTCTTGAGTTTGGAGGGGTTTTGATTTGTTTCTTTTCCTAAAGCTCTGGAGGGATGTGTGATCCATTTCATCATAATTAGGACAAATTCTTGCATCCATTTAGCCATGGAAGTCAGCACATATGATACTCTTTTCCTGTCAAAAGCCTTCAAAAGGCACTGTGGGGTAAAAGGACAGGGCTGGATACAAGTTATGATGCAAGCACTAGTGTTTAAAAACACCCTTGTAGATATGATGCACTGGCCAAATAATCCCTTATGAAGTGTCAGGTTAGTATTCAGTTGTACTCATGGTGCTGTGAGTGCAGTGTCATTTACAGCACGTGCAAGCTGAGGAAGGAAGGCAAGGCTCAGCAAACCGCGGGAGGGGACGTGCTGGACTAGGATTTGGTGCGCCGTGCTCCAGACCCCCTCCTGCCTCTGCTGGTAAGTTATTCAGCTTCCTGCATCTCCAGAAGGATGTGCCAGAGGGCTTTCTTTGGAAACCTTGGCCTCAAAAGCAGTCTGAGAATGCCAGGAGTCAGCCCTGATCCCCTTTGGAAGAGAGGGAGAAGATGCAGAAGTGCGTAGGTAGGGCACCTGTGGGCTGTTTTGTGTGGGAGAGTTGTTGGCCAAGGCACCACAAATCTGCGAGGAAGAACTAGGAGACATCCAGCAAAATAGTCAGAGAGCAGAGTGGAGATAAAGCTGTGTTCTTCTGGCTGGTGCATCCTGCCCCATGGAACGTGCTGCCACGAGGATTTATCTGCCTGGGGTATAAATGTGTTCAGGTTGGAATTAGGTGTGTGGAGAATAGATGCACTGATGCCTGTTGAAAACAATAGTCTGCATTTATATTTCCTCTGTCTGAGGAAATCCCTAAACTACTAAAAGCTGGGAGAGGATTTCAGGCGCATGTTTGCTTCTGGCAGCTGTCAGCAGTGGAATTTGGCCTTATGTGGATGTCTGATCTGATCCAGGATGGTTGCCTCTAAGCTAGCTCATGGAGGACCAGTTGACCAACCTGGCGGAAGGGAAGTCTGTATGGTTTGCATTTAGTCTGTGCTGCTCATGAAGCAGAGTTGAAATGTAGAAAATATATTAGGGTTTGAGTTATGAGTCAGACCCTTACAAGCCTTGTTGTTGTGGGATAACACAACACCAAACTTTGCTCTGTGGCTGGTTGAAGGAGGTATCACTGTTGCCAAATAGTACGGTCCCAGTTGCCTCTCACATTGGCATCGTGAGGGCATTGCTGAAACTTACCTAGGGAAAAGATAAATTTTTATCCAAATCTCAACAGGGAAATATGGGAGGGAGGGGACAAGGCTGGAGGGCTCGAGTTCCCCTTTCCACAGCAGCAGGGACTCCTACTGTCTCCACGTGTTACCAGACAGCTTGTTTTCCATTTACTTAGGTAGCTTGTCTGCCTCTGCCCTTTGTCCTCTTCTGTTACTCCCATTTAACAAAATTTCCCAGCTTTGCAAGGGTGTGAGGAGGATATTGCAGGCTGTGATGAGACACAGTGCCTGCATGTACGGTGCACGCATGCTGGGTCTGTGAGAGTGACACCCGCACCACGAGCTCCTTCAGGCACTTACAGCCGCAATAGCAACACTTTTTTTTGCACACAAGGACAATCAGTAGCATGGGCTGTAATCTCAGTGTTTTTGTGTGTGTGTAAACGGTGGGATATCTGACTGGACTGCCAGAAGGTTCAGCCTTGCTTGAGAAGTAACCCACAAATTACCGGGGTACAGCAGGCTTGGGAATGGGAAAGTGGAGACTTGCCCCTCGTGAAAGCCTTGAGAAAAGAACCGCGGAAGTGCAGAAGAGGAAAGATGCTCCTCTGGGGTGGGATATAGCAGGATTAATTTGGGGTAGAGTCTGGAGCTGAGGAACTGGGAGTCATAGAACAGCGTGGAGTTAGAGATTTGGGGGACAGAATGAATTGCTGAGCAGGGGAGGGACAGATGGAGAGAGATCTTGGAGAAGGGCCCAAAATTGCCCTATTCAGTATGTTTGGGAGAGTCATCGCGCCTCTCATTACACATATGTTTTGGGAATGATCCAGGAGAGGTTTCAACAGAATCATAATCTCATTTTTTTTTAAAAAAAGAAAAAGCCCAAACAAAACCAGACTCATTATTTTGGGGTCATTTTTATCAACACTGATTAGTTTTTAAATGGAAAAATCTGTTGACTGTTAATACCTCTTGGTTTTCTTACACTTCCATTCTAGGAGGGAATTGTTGCCAGGCTTTGGATCAAGTTGAAACAGGAGTTTCACATAGATTTAGGACAGATGTAGAGGCAACCTAGGAAAAGTGGAACAGGAAATTATGTTGGTCAAAACTGACATGCTCAGCACAGCCAAAGCTCTTAAGCTAGTGAACCTTTTTTAATAGCACATGTTGCCCCTGTGCCATAGACCGTTTTTATTTTTCCAGGGAACAGATGGAAAAAGAATCTCTTGAGATGGGATATATCTCCTGTGCCTGGAGAGAAGCTTATGTGTGCTCAGGAGGAAAGAGAGTAACACCTCTTGCTCTCTGTGTGTTTGGGTTAGCAGGAAAGCTCCTTGAGGATCCTGGCTATATTGGATCCTTGTTTGTCTAAAGTGCTTTGGGATGCTGAGGTCAGAAGAGCTTCCTCTGTTGCAGTGGGGATCTGTTATAATAACTGCTGTTTCTGCTGTTACAGGCCACACAACGATGAGATATTTATTAGGCTAATGAGCAAATTATAATTCAAAGCTGCAGGATGAGCAAAAAAAGAAATCTATGTTAGCTCCCAACTGGTAGTGGTTGTAGTATCAGAGTCACAGAATTCTTGAATTTTAAAGTTCTCCCAAGTGACCAGCCCTTGGATGAGATGCAGATATATATGAGTATGCTGTTATATTCTTAAACTTATAAATGTATGTGTGCACTTCGGTCATGAGAAAAAGAATGAGGGAAAAAGCAACCATACCTCATTTCCTGTCTTTTAGTATGTGAATTCTCATTCATAAAGTACACAGATGGGATATTTTTGTACAGCACATAGAATTTTTTTTTCCTTTCTTTTTTTTTTCTACTCAAAGAAAATGCAGAAAACTTTTGCCGTGCATTGAAATTCAGCTGTGTTTCATTTGCACCGTGACTCTCTGAGTGGGCATTAGGACGTGACCTGCCTAGTGTACCTGTTTTGCATCATCTCTGTACACCAAGGGTTTTTGTTTTTTGTGTGTAAACTCTATTGACCTGCTCTCCAAAGGCAGTTTTGGATTATGCCTCCTCTGGGCTACAGACAGTTGGTGGCCTCAAGGTGAAACCCTCTTTAATCATTTAGAGTCAAAGGCCTGAGTTCTGGAATCTTGCAAATATATTAACATGCTTTTGATAAATAAAAACTTTGAGTACTTTCTTTTGTTTATTTGTTTGTTCTCCTTTCCTTCCCCCTTTTATTTTCTCCCTTGGAGAACCCTTGACATAAGCTTTTATTGTAATTGTTGGTTGTTAAGGCTGAGAGTTTGCCACTGGCTCCCTCTCCCCACCCAAAACAAACAAATAAGTAGAACCATATGTAGTTGACTTCATGCTCCAAACAGCCTCTTAGGCTACTTCCTTACGAAATCAGCAGGGTTTTTTTTGTGTTGTTTTCCTGAGACAAGCCAGACCACTCTAGGCTGCATAGAGAGGGAAGATGTTTGTCCTTGTGATGACTCTGAAGTCAGCCATGAGCTCTATCCAAAGTACTATTTTCTTACAGTTCAAGTCACCACCAAATATCCTTCTAGCCAAGCTCCCTATCTGAAATAAGATGCTATAGCAAAGATAAGGCTTTAAAGAGGTTCCTTGTTTTT
This sequence comes from Crypturellus tataupa, assembly GCA_034781795.1. Classification (NCBI taxonomy): domain Eukaryota; kingdom Metazoa; phylum Chordata; class Aves; order Tinamiformes; family Tinamidae; genus Crypturellus; species Crypturellus tataupa. The sequence continues at coordinate 1,126,293 of JAWLRI010000653.1, forward strand.
TTTTTTTCTTTTTGCCAAATTGAAACATTTAGTCATCTTTTAAAGCATAGTTCTCAATGCAAGGCAAATAGACATTCTTCTCTCAGTAGCTGTTTTGATTGTGCAGTCTGGTTCTAGACTATGAAGCAGCCCAAATACAGTGCCAAGTGATTTTTAACTCAGTGTTTTAATCTGGGCATCACTACCAACTTTCCACGTGGTCTTATCAAAATCACCTAAATTTATCCCTTACTTCTCTTTTCCCTGAAACCAGGGTAGTTCCTGGCAAACCCTCAAGAGATTTTATGGATTCAGTTGATCTTGTAGAGGGTGTACCAGGTCCTAGTATTAGGGAAGTAGGGAAGCACCTTGTGACCCAGCATGAGGAGAAGATGAAGTGACAGAAAGGGATGAGTAATGGAGGAGTGTCAGCCAGAGGATGCAATGAAGGGACCATGGTGGGAGCTGGACAGGATGTGCAAGGTTTTATGAAAAGGGATGAGAGGGAAGTAGACGCTGCAGATCGAAAAGGAAGAGGAATGGTGTGCAAAAGAAAGCAGTAGTTTAAAGAGAAGTAGCATGAGTTGAGGAGTTGGAAGAAAGGAAAAGGAGGAAGTAAGGAAAAATGTAGGTTAAGGTCAATTAGCTTTGATCACATGAATTTTACTTCTGCGGCATTAGCGTACATCTCTAAACTTGTGTCAAATTATTTTTTTAAAAAATGAATGCTACTAAACACTATTTTTTTTTTTTTTTTTGAGTAAGAGGATCTCTAAAAATCGCTTCTAAGGTTATACTGTCCCAGCTTCCTGATAACAATCTTCTTTCTCTGGGATGTAGCCACTTGAATTTTAGAAAGTGTTGATGGCTTGGCATGTCCCTTTGCCAGAATTTGTCATGGTGACTCTAACGTTATCGTCTCCTGTTCTCTCTACTTTTTTTAAGAATGTAAGCAAAAATTGAATGTATTGTGTGTGTGTATGTGTGTGTGTGTTTGCTTTTACTCTTTAATAATAATAATGCCTATGACTTAAAGCCTGGCCTGATATATCTCTTGTTGTTGTTTAAATCGCACTGATAGAGGTTCTCATTTTCCTGCTCTTAGCTGTGACCTGTGAGGAGTTAAGTGGCAGGGAGAAGGAATAATGTTTGGGTGGTTTGTGAGGACACACTTCATTTGGGGAAATAGGACGGGGATGGCCAGGGTTGATTTGAAGCTGGGGATTTCTTTTACTATTATTGTGCCAGACCACATGGTTAAGTCACAAAATAGTGATTTTTCAAAATGAATGTTTAAGACTTTCCATTTTGAAAGATACTCATTTTAAAAATAAAAATAATAAACATTATGACCTGCACATAGGTGAATCCCTTGAAAAAATTAATGGTAGAAAATATTTGTTCCTTTTATTTATTTTAAACTGGACAAATATTTTAAAGCACAACCTCTTGGTCTTGCACAAATTTCTGCAGTGCCTATCCAGGCAGTGGAAAAGCAGAGAAATCCCTTCACCTCCAACCACAGCATTAGTTTAAAAAAAATATGGTAATATGGGCAAATCCTGGGATTCTGTGTTATAAAAAACCATGGAGTGGTTGACTTCTGAAGGGATCTGGTTAGTGTTATGAAGACTAGCAGCATTAATAACTGTTTCTTCTAAGATTATTAATGAAGAGAAAGAGGCCTTTTGCTTAATGTGTACTGGTCATCTGTAGAAACAAACAAAAGAAAAGACTTTTGGGGTCAGGGTGGCGCCGCCGCGGGCTGCTTGCAGCAGGGCCCAGCGAGGCCGGTGTCCCCCGCTTTCAAAGGTAGCGGCTGCGGCCGCGTGTGGGCCGCGTGCTCCCAGGTGAGACGGACCAAAGACCTGATCCGCTCTGACAGCTCCAATATTTTGCTTTTATCTCCTCCTCCGTTGTCTGCTCATTTCCTTCAAAGGGTGACAGCCCTGTGAAATCTCCCGGCAGTGGCGGCGTTTTTTCTCCCTTGAAAGTTGGAAAGGGCAGGGGACAGACAGGGGAGAGGACTGTGTTTCTCTTTTTTTTCTTTTCTTTTTTTTTCCTTGTTCTAAAGCTTTTATTTGGCTTGTTTTTCTTTTCCTGGAGAAAATGCAGCTTAGAATTTCAGTTTGTTTTTCCTTTTCTATTTTTTTTCTCTTTTTTTCTCTCCCCTTCAAGAAATTCCTGTGAAATGATCAGAAGATTTTTTTTTTCCGCGGGTGAGATGCTTCTATATTTTGAGTCCTAATCACTTAGGTGAAAAAGAATAAGTAAATTATATATTGAACTGCTAACTGGTGCTGAGGCCTTGCTGTTTCCATGGCAACCAGGCTGGAAATAGCTGCCGGTGACATCAGCATGGTGCAGGTAGAGCTGGATCCAGCAGTTTTCCCCTAAATAAGTGAATGCGGCCGGCACAAACATCACTCCTGCGAGCAGTGTATGCAAAACACCTTGACATGGCAATTAACATATGCAAATAGAGCTGCCGACCTGGCGAGGGGAGCGGGAGCCGCGCACTGCTGGAGCCCACAGGGTCCATCCCCCTGCGCTGGGGACGCTGCCTGGGACAGCTCCCATCTTACTCCCCCACCTGCAATTTGAGTGCGAGGCCTTTCCACCCGCCCTGGCGGGAGTGAAGGCCCTTTGGGGAAGTTTGTCCTCGGTATTTTCTTCTCCTCTGGTGCCTGGCGGTGCCCCCATTGCACGAGTTGTGCCTTAATTTAAATTGCTGTCTACGATACTATGAAGTGCGTGTGTGGAGTTTTACAGAGCTCTGATTGGACACCATTTCTTTCTGATAATGGATAAAAGACCTGGTAGGCTGTTCCTTTATTTTTACTTTTTTTTTTCCTTTGGTGTTTCTTTAGGTTTTGTTTTGTGGAGGATTTGGTTATGTTTCTCTTTCATCTTTGAGGTACCAGGAATGGAAACTTTGGTCTCTTCTGGCATTGCTGGAGGACAAGTGGGAGGTGTAAATGAATCTGTGCATATGCGCAGTTGAAGGGATGAATGTGGTGAGTCTTTAACAGAGGCCCTCTACACTCAAAATATTAATTACTTGTTGAAGTAAGTACATGTTAAGCAAAACAAACTAACCACTCTGATTCAACATGATTATTTGCTTTTCCTCATATAGTGGGGAATGGAGGTCCCACCTGAAACTCTCTCTGTCCTGCATATAGGTATTTACCCCACTCATTTGTGACAGGGACTGTCCAGCACCGAAACCTGTGTAGACAAAGGCAAGGTGATAGCGAAGAAGAATAAATCTCCTTTCAACTAGGAAGTGAATATCCCTTTGCTAACAATAAAAACCACAGATCAGATCATCCAGTTCTACGCACAGTGATAACACAGTCGATGTGATACTTCTGTGTGTGTTCTGGTGTCTGTGTCCAATTTAGCTTTAACTGTCCCAAATGATTGCATTTCTATCATTTTCCTGAAAAGACAGGCCATGTGTCTCCTTGTTGAGATGATTTCTCTCTTTCCCATATTGTATGTCTCAATAACATGCCCGTGTCTTGTCTTTCTTGGTTCCACTAGACCTGAGCATAGTCCAGGTAAGATTATACAGTTCCTCTTTTTGCTTGTGCGTGTCAAAAATTTGTAGCAGTTGAATTCCTATCTATCTCACTTGTTTATGAGAGTTGAGTAAGCTCTCACATTTTGAGTCTTTTTGTTTGCAAATTGATTTCTGGTTCTGGTAATATACCTGTTACTCTTCTGCAACTGTCTATATTTTTCCATGCAGTTTTTGGGCAGGTTTTCCCGGAATTAAATACCAGTTTTCTGGCATGCTCACAACCAAAACGCTTTGAGGCCCGTCTGCTCTAAAGACCCCTAAGTGCCAGCAGCAAGTGCAGCTGTTTGCTTGCAGCCGTGCCTGCCTGCATGCGGAAGCCGCTCTCCTTCCAACTACCCTCTCCAAGAGCCTGCCCCTCAGCGCATCCCGTGCCCACTGTGCCTACAGCATTGCAATGGCTTTGAGCACAAAGCGCTGATGTTTCAGTTGCTCTCACAGAGCTGGCGCTCTTAGGAAGAGGCTTGTGCTGCCTCTTCCCTTTCGTCAAAGGAGATGAGCTCAGAGTGATATTATGCATTCAGATGTAAATACTTATCTTTCTTACAGGCATAAAGACTTTCAATGTTTCTAATGAGAAACCTGACACAGGGCAATGGATGGGGAGTTCTGTTAGGTGCTGTGGCTCGCTGAGTGTTGTTTGCAGATAACTATGCTGCATGGACCTCCTATCATCCTTCACAGACCAGCAGTGACCTGCAGACCACAGTTCAGGTACTGCTGTTCTCAGGCCTTATCTATACTAGGAAAAGGAAGACAAATGATGCAGAGTTTATCGTCTTATTGTAAGGCTAAATGACACTGTGTATTTGTGTGTGTTTAAGAGTTTGCTCTGACTGTGTTGCACTGACATTGCTGCTGCCAGTGGTGAGTTAACTGTCCTGATTTTGTTAGCGTAGATGAAGATAAATATATATGGAACTACAGAATATGGATTCTACCTTTATTAAGTCCTCTTTTTGAAAGCAACTGAGAACATTAGCAGCTCTTTCTCTATCTTTTGGTGGGCTATTCTAAATAATTTATATGGTGGCTTCCAAGGAGGTTTTCTTCCCTAACACTTGATCTGTAGGCAGTGCTACAGAGAAGTGAGTAGATGAAGACAGGAAGATCTCTGAAGCCTTGCTGACAGAAAGGAAACCTTACAATGCATTTCTCATGAGTGCCAAGCCTAGTTAGCTCTCCTACCAGTAACAATACTGGGAGAGTAGTCTGGGATAATCTATGGACTATCAAGTGCTATGGTCAGAAGTTTGAAGGGCAGAAGCACCTACCATCTCAATGATTGAGCAGTCCTGAAAGCCTGGTCTTCAGATACTTTTGTGTGTTAACTGAGCTCTTGGAAGATGTTTCCATTACTTAGACATACTGTGCTTAGATATAGTACAGTGTGTGAAGTATTAAAACTAGCTGCTCCATCTTAAGATACCTACTGCTATTAACACCCTTATAGTTCCTCAGGGTTTTCTTATGCCTCGTGTCTTTTTTATATCTGTCTTCTAGAGCATGGAATCTCTTGAGCCAAAAATGGACATTGTTTTGTCATTATAAATGTGTTGCTAGTGTGAGCGAGAGTGGCTCAGGTGAAGGTTCACATTTGAATCTGTCAGGTAGGTATTAGGTATTCAGGTAATAAGCCACAGGAGACCAAGCCTGACGGAAGGTAAGCCCAGATGACTTTTCACTCCTTGGTTCCTCTATTTTTCTCCCATTTCGCTTGGTCTTCGCAAAAAGGAGACCCTTTTTTCAGCTATCCGGTGTGTAGTTCTTGGTCTCTGTAAACATAATAGTGCTTGCAGGAGGTGTTACGTAGCATTTGGGAAAGCTGAAGACTTGAGAGGGCAGGGTTTTACTACCTTCTGCACAGAAGCTTGCTCAGGCCCTGAGAGCTCAGTGGCGACCATTTCTGGATTACTTGTGGAACTGTGGTATCACAGATAGGCACAAACTGGTTACCTGTGCACCTGAAAAATATCACTCGAGGAGTGAGAGGGACGGATGGTCTCTGGGGGGCAAACTTGAGGGAAAGAGGTAGCGGCTGGAAGGAGTTAGGCCCTGTTTAAAATGGCTGCTGCCACATTCAAGGAGCCATTTTAAGTGTCTGTTATCCTACTCTCTCTTAAGGATGTAATTTGAATGAATGTGAAGCCAACAAATGTTAGATTTGAGTACAAATCTGTTCTGATTTGGGGATTCATCTGAGTCCTAACAATGCATAAAGTGCTGTGCAATGAGAGGTGATATATTGTGGAAATGTAAGATATGAATTTTATATTTATTACTGACTTGGCAGGGTGCTTTTTACATCACCATTCTGGTACAATTTTGATTAGATTTTTATGCTGAGCATCAGAGAAACACTGCTTGTGTGTATGTATTTCTAACTCCCTTTCGCGCTTCTCGTTGCTGATAAGGAGTAGTCTGCGCTGATGAAAGATACAGGGTTGACAGTCCCTGGGCTGTAACGCTACAGTTGAGGCAATGCCAGTAAAAACCTCCTGTGCTAGGGGGGAAGGCCTGCGTGGACATGGAGCAGAGTGCTGCTGGCATGAGGAAGACAAATCAGTTTCTGTGTCTTTCCTGCTTCCTGGCCTCTGGAAGAGTTCAAAGGGCAGCGGTAGGTTCTGTGGTGGAGACTTGTGTGGGGACTTTGTATAGTACTCATGTGTGGCATCTTGAGTCCATGTGTTGCTCCCATTTTCACAAGTTGTCGACTCGTAGCCAATTTTGCTTACTCCCAGCCTGTGCCAGCTCTGAACTAGCACTTAAGAAGATAAAATTAATCTGTAGTCAAAGTGGTGTCTGTTTTCTCACAGATGCTTGTTTTTGCTAAATCGGTAAGCATCAGGAAAACATCCTACTCCACAGACTACTTTACAAAGTTAGAGTTTGGAGACAGTGGAAAATGTGTTATGTATATTTATATGTAGTTGTTTATACAACCCCTGTCTTTTCTCTAGGGTCCTTTACAAGAATTAATGCATGTATTCTTCCCAGCTCTCTGGCAAAAGAAGTAGTATCCTCATCTTATAAGCTGCATGAAGAACTGTATTGTGTAGTGCAGGGTGGAGCAGAAAGTCTGCATCATACCTGGGAATGGAACCCAGGCCTCATGGTGCTCAGTTCAGCAGCCCGCACCCAAGGAAGATGAGAGAAAAGAAGGAATGATTTTCATGCTTATTTAAAGATTTATGTGCTTGTGCTGCATCTGTTTCCAGAGATGAACCTCTTCAATGTGGCACTTTTCATTAGAATAAGTGTCTTCAGAAGGGGCTTAAAAGGATAAAAATGGGGTAGTAGCTCTCTGCATCTTCACCACAAACAACATTACAATTGTACTGCAGAAATGCATTTAGCTTATGGCATTTGGTGGAACCAAAAGGTTTGACTAAATCTGATATTGGCATAGCAAAATGTATGAACAGATGATTGCCAGCAAGTTATTTACCATGATCAGATTGTAACTTGTCATCTGGGCTGTAGTAAATGACTCTGTGCTCCTTCTTCATCGCAATAAGAAATAAAATGTTTGCTTAAACCATCAGGAGGTTGGTTGGTTCAGTGTCACTGTGACTCAGCTGACAAATGGTAACTTGTTAGTCATGGTATTTCAGTTGCTTACTTCTGTGTTTGCATATCTTGGACTGGTTTCGATGGGTAGCTATTGCACATGGCAGGATAAGCCAATGAAAGAGAAAGCCTCCAAGTTATAACTGCCCTCCTCCTTGCCAGCACAGGTAGAAGCAAATCTGTGTGCAGAGCTACTGGCTGTTGGAGAAAATAGAAAAAGGATTTATCTCTATCTTAAAAGTTCCTAGCCTTCCGAGGCAAATCCATCACCTTTACCAAAGCTGTAAGTTCTTCTTGTATTTAAAGTTTTAGCAGGAAGTGGACAGGGCTTAAAGTAGCATTATATGGGTTAGTAGTTCAGTCTGTGACCTTTGGCAGTTGGAAGATGGACTTTTAGAAGAAAAGGTGGAGAACTTTTTCCTTTTCAGGAGCCAAGTTGGCCTTCCAGACACCTGTGTTGAGTTGCTCCTTACCACAGACCTTCACATTATCCAGTAATAATGTGTGAAATTGTGTGGGTCTGGGCTGCACAATGCCTCTAGCCTTGGGTTGCAGGTATTCAACCCACCTCTTAAAACCTGAAATAATCTGAGTTCAGGACTTGCCGCCTCAGGAGGAAACACCACTCGCCGTGTAAAACCACTATGCACTTAAGCTTGTTTATGCAGCAGAGGTAGCGCGCAGTAAGCTGGGGTGTGAGTTTATGGCTCCCTAACTGTTCTGAACTGCTTTGTGTGGGCATTTTTCACATGCAATTAAGAGCTAAGCCGCTCACTCCAGCGAAGGGGAGGAAGAGCGGCTGCGGCATGAATTGGAGCCCAGTGGACTGTAGGCCGGCAGTCGGGCTGAGTGCCTCCTCCCCAGGGTAAATAAGCCCTTAGGTGATTCCTGGTTTTCCGAGGAGAGCAGCTGGGACGGGGGCTGCGGTTGAGGGCTGAGGAGCAGTGTTATTAGCAGGGCTGTGTGTGCTGCCCCAGGCACAGCCAGGAAGCGGTCGGTCAGGCCCACTGCGTGCCCCGCAGCAGCATCGGTAGGAAATGGGGAAGAGCCTACGGGATGGGGGTTAGTCACAGGCAGCAGGGACAAGGTGACTTGAGCTCCGAGGTGCTGGCGGGCTCCCAGGACCTCCTCTGCTTCTTGGGCAGCTGTGAGGCCTTTGCAGAGCCCGCCTGCAGGTTGTGGATGCCGGTAGGAGGTGGAGGAGAGTAAGTGCTTCCCACTGCTGAGCAGGGAGCTGGCATCGGAGCAGTCTCACCTTTGCCCCTGCCATCTCCCACTCACCCTTCTTGGCTGCTTTCCACATCTCCTCGCTCCCATTTCTGGTTGTTGGCTGCCTCAGCCAGGCAGGCGCCCCTTTCTTGTGCCTGGGGAGGGCCAAGGGGAGAGCTGGGGGAAAGGGTCCTGGGGCCTGCGAGCCCTCTCACGCAGGGAGAGCGGCCTTCCCCCGAAGCTCCCTGTGTCAAGCGCGTGTTTAAGCTTGCGCTAGTCTCCTGGACACCTTCCCGGTGAGTTTTCCAGAGAATGACTACAGATGAAATGCAATTAGACACAGATGGATGGGGGCTGGGGGAGGGGCGGGAGACAGGCGAGCTTGGAACCAGGGGGAAGGGTAGGGATTAATGGAAAGGCCGCGAGGCAGGGGCTGGTGGGCGCCTGCACGGGGGGCAGAGATGCATTTGAGGATCAGAAGCCTCCGCTGGGAGATGCTCCCCAGGGCTGGGGCCAGGAACCCTAGGAGGTTTCTGTGCTCTCAACTGCTGCCGCCGCCGCTGTTGTGATTGTGTGAGAGCCAGAGGGAAGCAGCAGGCGTGTCTCAGGGATGATTAATCATGTATGGCAACGCCGAGGAAGACGAGCGTGGTGCGCGCACTGAGAGCAGCGCCTCCCTGGCCCTCTGGCGCGCTGACAGGAGCCTCTCCTGCTCCCAGAGCTAGCCCTGCGGGAGAGCCAGCTGAGGGGGACCACGCACTCAGCCTGAGCCAGCAGAGCTCCTTATCCATCCCGCTGCCCAGAAGCTCTGGGCTTTGGAGCCTCTGGAAATGTAAATCTCTTTGGTCTGGGAAAGAATGAGAAAAATGTGAGAGCGGGGAGCTGAGCTAGTCCAGGTGGGAGAGGCAGACCTGACTGAAGGTTTAATTAGCAAGGAGCGCAGAAGGAATAAAAGTGGGTTTGGCAACAGCAGGCTCCGAGTGCTTCTCAGTTGGAGAGGTGGGGACAGGGCACAGAGCAGCCCAGATTGTTGCAGATGTCACTTCGCTTCAGGACTTGTCAGCCTCCTCTCCCCCCAGTGCCTGGTGCTAGTGCAGAAACCTGAGATTGAAATGTGAATTGGTGTAGGTTGGGGGGAGGGATTTTGTCTGTTTTCAGTCTTGGAGTCTCTGGGCTTTGACTTCTTAAGCTTTTCTTCAAGGCAATCGGGACTAGAAATCTGTTTTTCCCACACCATTTTTGAGAAGTCAGACCACTGTACAAAAAGGAAAACAGAAGATGAGAGTATCAGAAACTTACGAAATATTGTGAGACACATGATTAAAGCAGAGGTGCTGGCAGGCCTGCAACTTTTAACCAAGTTTCTCAGTTTACCTGTAACGCTCTACGTATATATGTCCCCCTCTCGATTTCTTCTGCAAGCATCTGAAAAGCTCCCCTTTCCTCTGCATCCTGCCTCCAAGGGTAAGGCAACATTTTTCTTACCATCACTATTATGTACAGTGGTCATCATTTTTTTCCTCCCTTAATCTTGAAAACATCCCTTTTGTGGTTTGTAACAGTTCTTTTGGGGAGCTTTGTGTTGCAAGAGAAATGTTTGATTATTATTTTCCTGCCTCTCGTTTACATCTGCTTGGCTCTAGATTTGTTCAGGAGGCCTTAAGTGTATTGCTGTCTCCTGTTTGCTGAGGTGGGATCTCTGAGCTTATTTTTGGAGGGTTGCTTGTGCGTGCTGTGCTATGTTTGTTCCTGGAAGATTGTGAGTGGATGCTGTTTATGACCGTTAATTTTCTGTTTGCTGCTTCCTCGCACAGTTCAGAGTGGTGGCCAGAATCTGGAATGTATTTTTTGTCTTGATATTAAACATGCAGCTAAATATTCCTCTCACAAAGAGGATAGGAGCAGGGCATACAAATGGGTCAGAAGCAGCACAGAGCTACAAGAGATTTCTCAGGACAAAGTTGGGCTCTGTTGGGAAAACCAATGTGCTACAGGGAGAGGTAAAGCAAGAGGCCTACAGATGAAGTTAGGAGTATGTTTCCAGTAGTGTTTTGGGCTCCCTGGATTAAGAAAGCAATGTAGTTTTCCAACCAGAGCTGAAGCATTTCAGTGGCATTAAGATCTGTCAGAGCCAAGAGCTGGAATAAATACTTAATGCTCCTCCCTGTGAGACCTCTACTCACAGGCAGTAGTCATGGAAAACGGGACAAAATAGACTTGGATTGCTGAGTTAGTGAATAGTGTGTCTTTATGCTTTGCTGTTTTCAAGCGAAGCATTTTCCTCGCCCCGTGAATTCAGCAAACTTCCTCTGTGGTGCTTGTAGCCCGGGGAGGTGACGCGGAGAAGGTGCGGGAGGCTGCTGGTGCGTTCCGTTAGCTGTGTCATGGTGTACGTGCTGAAGGTACCACACAGTCCTAGGCATTTTGTCCTCTGTTGCTGGTAATGTGTGAGCATGGGGCGTCAGAGGAAGGGCAGCTAAGGCTTCAGCTGTAGCCCAGCTGGGGACTCAGGAAAAGTAACAGGCTCCTCCAACGAGGCTGCGTTGAGGGACCCTTCTTCCCTTCCCAAAGGGACCATCTGTCCATGTGATGGGAACTGGAGAATGGAGAGCGAGCGGAGGGTGGATGGAGAGCGAGCGGAGGGTGGATGGAGAGCGAGTGGAGGGTGGATGGAGAGCGAGCGGAGAGCGGATGCCTGCGTATCTGAGACCTGTGAAGGGTTGCTGCTTTCCTTTGAAAGTCTTCCTGAGAGCATTTGTTATGGTGAAGAAGTGCGAAGGGACAGCTCGTCCTCCATCTCCCCTCTTCCCATTCATCAGGGTGGCAATGGAAGCAGGGAGCTCCTGCTGAGGCTTCTCTCATGGATATGATTTAAGGGAAAGGAAAAAAATGGGGCCAAGAAGGCATGATTTGCTACCTCGCTCACCTACCTGACTGATGGGCAGCAAGAGGAATGTGTTGCCAACTAACGGGAGCTGCAGCCATGTCTTGACAGGGATATTGATGTGATGGGGAATAACGTTCCCCTTCTGGGCTGCTGGGGATTACAAAGGCCCTTTCCAATCCTGGGGATTCCAAGTAGAGTGTGGTGAAGAGCGAAGCTGCAAACCAGTGTGGACACTGAGTCCGAAGTGGGCACTTCTGTGTCGTGGCGGTCTGGATGCGGCAAGAAGCAAAACACAGGGACCGCTTCCTCCTCAGCCCTTGGTGTTCACATTGTTTTGCTGGGAAACGGGGAGCCCAACTGAGAGGCTTTGTGCTCTCCTGGAGCATACGGAGAGGCGGCAGCAGGGTCTCCAGGCCGACGGGGCCCTGCCACGATGCCCCCTCCCCCTGCCAGGGGCTGATGTTCTCCGCAGTGTAACGGGAGCTTTCGGAGATAGCAGAGCTGGGGGCTGGCTGCCAGGCTCCCTTTAATTCCCCCAGCTGGCAAACAGGAGGTCTGTGTCGGTTGCCGGGGCGATGGCGGGAAGCTGTGTTAGTTTAATGAAGCATCGGGAAGCTGCTGTGTATTTGCGGGGAGCGAGGACTCTCCCGGCTGCCAGCTCTATCCCCTGGGGCGGAGGGGTGGCTGCCGGCGGGCTCGCAGGCCGTGGAGCCGCCCCTGCCCCGGGATGCAGAGGCCAGCGCTGCACGCGCGCGCCCGCCGCCTCAGAACATGTCTGCCCGCGTGCCCGGTGCCGCTCTCGGCACACGACACAGGTGTGTCTGGGCCCTCACCTCCCTGCGCTTTATTTTTGGTATCCCTTCCCTCAGACTTGCCCCCGTCCTAGAGGACCTCCCCTTTCCTCGCCTCTGTCCCCACACCACGATGGTTTCCACCCAGAGGGTCGGACTTGGTCCTCGCCACACATTGAGTGCCTCCTTCCCTGGTGCTCGGGTGCCCCTTTCCTTCCACAGCCCGTGGGGGGGGCATCGGTTACCCCTTGGCGGGGTTGAACTCAGTCTTCGATGTAGCAAATGAAGACTCCTAGCGTTAATGTCTTCATATTAAAGGTGACCTACAAAGGAGAGAGAGGAGGAAGAGCGGGTGGGAGAGAAGGGAAAAAAAAAGCTTTGTGTTTATGCCCCTTTTCTAGTGTCTTTTTATGATTTAAAAAGCACTGAATGTGGGGTTTGGGCTTTTTTTTTTATCCCTTTGCTTCTTTTCTTCCCAGCATGTTATTTAGAATAAAAAAAGGAATTCTAGACTTGTTTAATCTTTTTTTTTTTTTTTTTTTTTTTTTGGAAGGCGGTGGGGAAAGGGGATTGAAAAACAACTTGAGCACTAATAGGCTTATGGCATCAGAGGAGATATCCAATAAAACTTAATTAACTGATTTTTTTTAAAATAACCCTTATTCAGACTTGTTGGGATTTGAGGGGGAGGGAAGGGTTAATAGGTGTGAATAAACACATATTAGCCGGAGAGCTTGTCTGGAAGTTCAGTAAACCCTGTCTGCTTAAGCACAGGCTAAAAAGCCCTCCCAGGCCGTAGCCCCATGAATTTTCAGCTAAAAAAAGGCTAAATAAGAATATTATCCTGAAAGCAGGAAAAAAAGAAGTATTTTGTATGTTAAAAATATATTTTGTGAAGATGAAAGAAAGGCACATAGGTGATTTTTTCCCCCTTCCTCCCATCTCCCCCCCCCATTTTTTTTCTGCTGCCTATTTGAAGCACTGCATAAATAAAGGCTGCCCTGGATGGTGTTGTGTGAGCTGGCGGGCACGAGCATCCCCGCGTCCTGCGGGAGCTGCGCTCAGCGGCACCTCTCGGAGGACCCTGTCCTGCCCGTGGGCAGCAGTGCGGCAGCCTCCCGGCACCCGCTGCTTGCCCGCGGCCAAGGCAGCAGCTTCCCCTGGGGCTCTGTGGGTGCCAGGGCTGCGGAGCAGCAGGAAGCGAGCCCTTCCCTCGGCAGGAAAGCAGCCTCCGTGCCAACTCTCCTACCCCCTGTTGCTGGCCTCCCTCCCCGTCCTGCGTTCCTCGCCGCCCGTGCGCATGCCGCGCGCTCTGCGCGCCTGGTGATTAAAAGCCTTCGAGGGGGATATTATGGAGTTAACAGTAGTTATTTGTCAGGCTGCTGGGGAGGGGGCAGAGTGATCCATCCCCAGGGAGAACGGCACTGACGAGGGGTGGGGGGGAGCAGGAGGGAGGAGGAAGTGGGGGCGAGATTGGCAGGTGACTGCCAGCTCCGCCGAGATGACAGCGGCAGCAGCTCCGCCAGTCCCACTTGAGCACTGCACTGCAGGTACTGGGTTAATGGGTGGGAAGTGGCGAGCAGCAGTATCGGGCTGGGTGGCTGCAGGGGAGGGTGCTGGCGTGGGGGATTCGATTTCTGCTAAACACCAGGATAGAGGTGACACTCTGTTATGTATGTGTAATCATTAGGCTTCATTCCCAAGAATATTTGTCTTCATATAAATTTAAAAAATGTCGAGAAGGCTTTCCCCAAACCTGACAGTATTCTACCTACAGTCACTTCCCCCTTGCCAATATTACCATGTTCTGCAAAACCATCTGAAATGCTGTACTATTTTTGACCATTTATTAAGGATATTTGCAGTGAAATTTTAATTTTTAAGGTGCTAGGAATAGGATTCTCTTTCCCACATCTTCGTCATGTAATGAATGAGGCCTTTTTGCTAAACCTGAAACTGCAATATAATCTAAACCTCACGGTTTTGTTATTTGATGATACTGACTATCCAACTAGAAAATTCATGTATCCTCCTTTTGCAGGACTGGCAGGTAAGACCTAGACTGGAGTCCTGATTGACATCTGCAGACAGCATTTTTGCTCATGTTTTTTTCTTTTTTTTTCCTCTTTCTCATCTCATGCTCACGCGCTCCCCCTCTGTCTCTCTCTCGCTCTTTTTTTTCTTCTCCCTTCCAGAGGGCACAACATCTGTTGGCAAAGGGCTGAGGACATGAGCTGCACAGGGAGATAAAAGCAAAGAGCCCTCATCCCAAGTGAGCGTTCACAGATCTGTAACCCAAGGGATTGGGACAGGGTTTGGCAAGGATTGAAATCCTTCTTCTGTCTTTCTCTTTTCTCATATGTTTGAGTTAAAAAAAAAAAAAAAAAAAAAAAAAAAAAAACACTGGAGTTATCTTAAATGCCCAATAGTGAGGATTTAGGCGTCAGCTTTGCTATTAGCTTTTATTCTTAGTGTAAAGAGAGAGAAAGAGGATCAACCTAAGCTACGTGGAGCGATGTCTCAGTTTGACAGTGAAGGAAACCAGTGCCTCTCCCAGCGCAGCAGGTTAGGCCAAGGGCCCTTTCAGAGCGGGTACTTCTGTCCTGTCCTCCCCCTCCTGGCAGCAGGGACCAAATTTAAGGAATCATTTGGCAGTTAAAGGCACATGTGTGATTGTACATCTGCATGATCCGTAGGAAAGAGAGGAAGCTTATAAAAATGTCTTACTGCTCATGTCTCCCTCCCACCACCAGCAGGCCTCTGTAAAGTATTCAGCCATAAAAATGTTGCGTTTTCTCTTTGATCTGTGGTAGTTACAGTGCGGGCCCCTACCTACCAGTGTATGCACTGTGTTGCACGTTTTAGTCCAGAGATGAGGCAAGACGTTTTGCACTATGGAAGCAACAGGCAGGATGGTGCTGTACAGCAGAGTTCAGCTCCTGCATGGACACCTTGCAGGGGAGCTTATCAGAAATACCCATAAGACTGTGGGAACTGGGGCAAACTCCCATTTTATTTTCCACTGCTAACACAGGCTTGCTGGTTTATATTACATGATGACACGTTTCAACTACTTGACAAAGAAAAGCATATTCACAACAGCTTCTTGTCATGCAAGTAATCCTGCTAAATGGAAGTATGGCCAGAGCCATCAATTTTGATGTGTCCCGTCTTGTGTTTTCCAGAGTTCAGGTGTAGCTGTAGTTTCAGGCAGCTAAGACCTGTGTTTTAGATAGGCATCCACTCGCAGTGTTTGCTGAACAGCCCAGGAGCTGTGGGCATTCAGCAGCTTTGAAAATTACATCATAGGCATCTTAAATGGTACTTTCAAGTGTGCATTCATTTTATAGCTTTGCAGACGGCCTTTTGGCCATATATATAGATCTCATGCACACGCTAAACTGTTTACTAGGAACAGCAGTTACTTGAACTCCCAAGAAATATTGCATGCTTCCCCTCTGCCTTCTTCCTCCCCCTGTTTCTGTTTCCTGTGGGGAGACCTAGGGATAGACTTTCTGTTCCCCAGTGTGCAGAGACCTTCGGCTGGATTGCGGACTGATTTACGTGTTGGGTTTTGCTGGAGGAAGAATGGGCGCCCCACTGTCAGGTGCTACCAGTTCTTTGAGCGACTGCATCACAACCTGCTCTGTTTTCCGTGTTACTAGTGTGTGGCAGCAGATTTCGGTTGCGGTTTGCCTTGCTCGGGGGTAAAGGGCTGGGGGAAGACAGCAGCGGAAGATCCAAATGAACCCCCTGATTTAGAGCTTAAAATTAATAGGATTGAAATTTTGGGCAAGTCTCAGGGTAGCAGAGGAGGGTAACACAAAGCCAGCGCTGGGAACTCATTTTAATTTCAACCATCTTGTGCCTATGTAGTTGGCTGTCTTTGTTTAAAGAATTTGGCCTTCAGGTATCTTTTATTTGGACTGCTTGCTTTTCCAAAGACCATTAAATGGCTTTCCTTGATGAGTTGCAGCCAGTGCCTTTGCACCCCAGTTCTCTGCTAGCCCTATTTTCTCTTTTCCATAATCTCCTGGTGCCCAGCAGCAAGCCTTTAGGGTACATGCGCAAGTGAAAGAAGCCTGAGTTGGGGAATTAATATTCCTGGAACATAACACCAGCAGCATGCACACGCTGAGGAGAATATTAGAGCTATTAGCGGTGGGAGTTTGGAGTGCATGCAATATCTAGATGGAGAATTCAGTGTGATTAATCTGCCTCTAAGCAGCAGCCTCCGGGCTCTGGGAATTCTGTGGCACGTTTGAAATCAGAACTTTTTTTAATTACCTTTCCGCATCAACAAAACAGTTGTGGGTGTGTGAAAATAAGCCCGCTCAGTCCTTGCCCTTTCCCTGTTTTTTGGCGTGAGATGCACTGCCTAAACCCTGGCTGCTCGCAGTCCCCCAGCCCTGGCAGCCCTTCGCATGGAGAGATGCAGCCTTGTCGTCCTGGCGCCTTTCCAAGTCAGGTAATAGCGTCCTGGGCCAAGTTAAAGCAAGCCTGTTCAGGTTTGCCTGCGTTTGTTAGATTCCTGCCTTCACTGTGCTTCCTTCCTGCTACTTCCTAGCAAAGCCGCTTGCCCCTCTCTCCTCTTTCCCGCTCCGCGTGGGGCTGGTGCAGCCCTGGTGTAGGATGGCAGCCATGTTGTTTCCCCGGCAGCCAGATGGGTTGGGAGGGATTCCCCGGGAGAAAAGGGAGCAGAATAAACACGCAGGTTCTTCTCTTGCACTCAGAAGGGGGAGAATTCAAGTGAGATTTGGTCAATATAAAAACAATCACAATGTTATGGACAAATGAGGCCGAGCAAGACTTTCTGAAGAGCGCTGTGTCTGCAAGATTGGACACAGAGCTTTATGCCTCTAAGTAGCTCGTCCCCCCCTCTCATAAGGAGGGGTAGAAGAAGAGCTTACTCCTTCCATTGCTGCTTGTGTTTTCTGGTTTCGGGGTGGTTTTTTCTGTTCTTTTTTGTTTTTCTTTTTTTTCTTTTTTTTTTTTTTCCCTACACTGGCGTAGAGGAACTGTTAAATGATGTTGGCAGTCAGGGAAGATCTTCCCTGGTGCCCATGCCAGGGCTGGGAGGAAAATCCCTGCAATGTCCTGAGGCACTGGGATTCGGAGCCCTTCCAGGAATCGAGGAGGATCTGTAGGCAGCAAGCAAGAAGCTCCCCCGTGGAAGTGCCACTTCTGGCTCCTCCAGCCTGTCCGCTGGAGACAGTCTGCCCAGCATTCCCCAGGTGCAAAGGTTTCTGGCAGGCTCCTTTCATCCCCACCTTGCTCCTGGATTATGTCCTTCCAGGAAGTCCCCGCTCGCTGCTAGCCCTCCAGGTGCCCTCGCACGCTCGCAGGGCTCCTGTTCCTTTCGGTAGCAGCGAATGTACCTGCCAGCCAGCTCGTTGCAGGGATCTGGACTGTTTCCTCCTCACTTCGCGCTCACGCCATGTGCAGATTTCCCTCCTGCTGCACTGGCAGGCTGCAGGAAGGGCAGGCAGCTACTGCCGTCCTGGTTTGCCTCCCTTCCAGGTCGGAGGAGTGGTGGGGATGGCTCTGCAGGTCTCGGTAAGGGTAGGAACGGAGAGGAATGGACAGACACGCTGTGAGGAGCACAAGCTGTCTCCCCCTTGGCTCTGTAGTTCGAATAACCTTATAAATATAACATTGTCTGCAATTAGCACCGTTTAATTTTTTTTTCTTTCCACTTGGCTGTAGCCCTGCCCTTGGCTTATCCCTCCGAATTCCTGGCTCTCAGGCATTATTAGGTCAGTGCATTTGAATTACCTTGCTTCAAAAGAAGGAAGAAATCTATTTTAAACACAAATAGCAGATTATTTTTTGTTTGGTCTATTTACCAGGATGTTTGAAGTTAGGTTAAATTTTTAGAAATCCCGATCAAAAAGCCCCAAGCAAATAAAGAAAAAACCCCAAGCCTTGCAACAGTCCAGGCTGCATTAAGCCAATGCTGACCTGCTGTTCTCCCCTTCTGAGGGTGTATTTTGGAGGTGACCATAGATGCTCTCAGCACCAGCTTCTGCTCCCTGGGCAGTGCACAAGCCTTGTCTCACATCAGGAGACCATTGAAGCCATCAAAGCTTTTCCTCTACCTGCCCCAGACCACCTACCCCTCCACGGAGTATGAAGTAACTAAAAATACAACAGGGAACAGAAAACCTTGCTGCTTAACCTCGCTAGGAACAGAAAACCGCGCTAGGCCTTCCCTGGGCCCCATACACAGCTCTGTTCCCTTAAACCTAACCTTTAGCACCTCCTTTATTCTAATTATAATTTAAAAGTGGTTTCAGATCCTCAGGTGAGGGAAAAAAATAAAAAGGGAGCGCATGTTAATTAGTGTTGCCTCAACTCAGCCCACAGCCACCAGGCCTTGGCCACTGAACCTCCCCCCTGCCCTGCGGCTTTCCTTCCCAAGCGCTTTTCAGGACCTGCGTGTTCAGTGTGACGCCAGGGTGACCCGAGACGCGGGCGGTCGCTTCGGGCCGTGCCCCAGAATCCCTCCCTGTCACCGCAGGGAAGCCTCTCTCTCCACTTGGATCCTGCCCCGATGCCCTGCGGCACCCCCACTGCGGCCGAGCTGGAGCGAGGCTGTCCCTGAGGCGCCGCACGCGTGTGCCCTGGCTCTGCTGCTCCCTCCGCTTTTGAAAGAGATTCCCTGTACGATCGCAAACTTTATTTGGAGAGGGGGGAAGAAACAAAAAAAAGGAGAGAAAAAAGACAAGAGAGCACATTTTATGCACCAAAAAAAGCCATTTTCTTGGCCAGCCATTTCCCGAGTTCCCTTTGTTACTACTGCAGATATGTGTTTGAATAAGAGCCTTTTCCCCTCCCCTCGCCGATTCCTCCCCGCTCCATCCTGCAGTGAAGTCACAACCCAGTGTTTGTGGGCTCCGCGTGATGTCAGAGGCTCCGCCGTGTGACTTCACTCCGGGGCTCAGACAGAAGGTGCCGACAGGGCTGAGAGGCGAGAAAAAAAAAAGCCCCCTCCCTTCCCTTCCCTTCCCTTCTCTGCTTTTCCTTTCCTTTCCCTTCACTTCCCTTCCTTTCCCTTCCCCCCCAACCCCCCCCCCCCCATCCTTTGGTTTATAAAACCAGTAGCTGAGATAAATCGGAAGGGGGTGGGGAGAAGCAGCAGGGAAAGCTGAGAAAGATGCCAGAAAGGTACAGTAGATTGGCTTTCTGTCGCCCTCCTTCTCGAAAGTTGCCAGGGTGAAAGCGGCTCTGCTACGGCCGGCGCATCAGGCCGCGCGCGGCGGTGGCGCGTGTCACCCGG
>JAWLRI010000653.1:1164150-1188407 GCA_034781795.1 Crypturellus tataupa
CGCTTGGATGCAGCCCTGTGCCACGTGCTCTAGGTGGCCCTGCGTGTGCAGGGGGGTTGGACTAGATGGCCTCTAGATGTCCCTTCCAACCTTAGGCATTCTGTGATTCTTAACCACTTGTCATAATTTGAAGAGATAATGCATTTAAGGTTTTAAAGGCAATTGCCACTGCATAGTAAGAACAATTTGTGAAAGTTAGTTAGAAATATTATTATTATATATTATATTTAATATAATCTTTCAGGTACTGGGTTCATTTCTGCAATGAAAGTGAGAGTTGGGAACAGATAGACCTGATAGCCCTGTTTGCAGCTTGCCTCTTGCAGTGAATGATTGACTTTTCTCTTTCGCCCCTTTTATAACTGAAGGGTGAGTATGGAAGAGAGTTGAGAGACTTACTGCTGAAGAGAGGTGGAGAGCAGATCCAGAGCTGTGTTTTGAAAGTGAATTTTGTTGTCTTGCAGGAGCAGGTGTGATGTTCGGCTGTATGGAGATGGTGGAGATGCGCATGGGGTGACATTTGCAATGAGAGGCGTAAAATGAGTTGCCAAAACTTTGGGGAGCGTAAATGATTTGGGGAGCACATCAGACGGCTGATGTGAATCTTAGAAAAAAGAAATGAGTTGAGGAATCAGTATTATTTTTATTTTGGTGTTGGGAAGGGTTGTTATGTTGTATGAAGATGAAGAGCCTTTTAAACATGAACTTCTGGTTTCAAGTGCACTTTAGTAGCCATGCCACTTGAGCAGCTCCTGCTGTGTCCATTTTGCTGGTGCATCTGTTTGTGTGATGATGCAGTGAATGAATCTGTCAAACAGCTCGAAAATGGCTTTTTTTCTTCTCATGGGCTTGAGGGGAGAGGGCAAGCACATCTCTTTTCCCTGCAGCAGGCTGGAGGCTGGACCTCTTAAGCTGATGTACAAGGGACTGTCCCTGTATATGAGACCACCACCATATGCTGTTTTAGTCTTTACTGCAAAATGAAATTTAGCTGGTTTGCACAGGGTGTCCTCTTAAAATAGTTGTAACTATTCATCTTAACTTGGTAAGGAACTTTCACCAACAAGCTGATGAATCCCTAGACAAGCACTTTCTTAAGCATATCTGTGCCACTGATCGAGCTTGAGAACAAATTATGTAGTAATAGACTTATATTTATGAAATGATAAAAAATATGATAAAATTCTGCTCAAACTTTGTCATTAGCTATGTTCCTAGAAATACAGTTTTCTTAGCCCCAACAACCCAAGTATCAGCTTACAACAGCATTTACCCTTGTCAAGCTGCTGCTTTTGCCATGTTTTAGAATATAAATTTGACACAACACTTCTTGCAAAGAGCAGAGCTAAACTGGATGTGGCATTTTAGTTCTGGTGACACGGTGAGCGACAGATGAAGACTTTCAGGTGCGCACACACACACACACAAAAATGGTTTAAAAATTGTTAGGCAATTTGGTGTTATGCAGAAGAATAATCTGTCAAATCATAGCAGCGTGCAAAGGTCTGATTTGTTTGTATAATGCTTTTTGTTGTAGTAGTTGAATACTTCATTTTTGGGGTGTGTGTGTGTGTGCGCTCACGTGGCTCCTCTGTGGGATAGGAAGAGGCAATAACTGAAGCTCAGAAAAATTCTCTGTGGCCACGTGGGGAAATGCATGAAATGAGAAGAGAACCTGGATATCTCGTCTAGTGCAATAATCTCCCAAGCCTTCCCTGCTCACGACTGACAGGCCTTGCTGGGCTCCTTTTGCCTTGCTCAGCTGTTTCTCACCCTTCTGTGAGAAAGGCTTCCTTAATTGTTTGGATTTGAACTTCTACATGCTAACTCTCTAAAAAGCTGCTCAGGCAGTTTTGTAAAGAAGATATGGCATCTGTGCGAGATGATGGAAATTAGCTAAAGCTACTTGCTCAAACCCTAACTCATCTAAGGAATCATTTGACAGAATTTTCTTTGGTCAGGACAAAACTCAGGGTTTGTTCCAGCACCAGTATTCCAGGACACACGCTGCTAAAAATTGTTAAAAGTACTTGAACAAAATATCATGCCTTGATGAGAGCCAGATCTGAGTAGAAATCTCTCTATTTCTCTAGAAGTGCAATGGTGAATGAGCCTGCATCTGAGTTTCCTGCGTTTATTTTTAGTATATAGATTTTTTCTTTTTTTTTCCTTTTAAATGGAGCAGGTCTGAGTATGAAAAAAATTTCATTTAGTCCAGGCTACCCACAGCTTTTGAAAGAAGCGAGCTGTGAATATTATTGCTTGGACAAGCTGGTAACCTTTTAAGTTAGTGTTGGCTGTCTTGATTGACTTGCATATCGTATCTAAGACAAAACTAAAACTGGTTTTATTTTTTAAAAAAGACATCAAATGAAGCTGTTACTTCTGTTACTTTGCTAAATATAGTCTTCTATTTGACTGTATAGTTTGTGTACCTGCAAAACAGCAGACAGTAGTACACACACACACTAAAAAAAAAAAGTGAAGCAAGTCAGTTTATTTGTAGCCATTGCCCAGATGTGCAAGTAATAGCTGTACCTGCTGAAGTCAGGGTTAGTAGCTTGGCTTTGACAATGGAAATGATACTCAGTATATGGAAATTTTCTTGCTTTGACATCAGGCTTTATTCAGACACTGAGGATTATTTACTGACAAATTATGCCAGTGAGTTGCTTGTATTCCAGCTCTGACTTGGATTTTTATTGCTTTTTTGCTTAGCATTTGAGTACAGCAACTGTTGGTCAGAGCAGTCTGGTTTTGAGATGATTCAGAGAGCAAGAGTAAAAAATGCTAGTGCTTGTAATTTGTACAGATTGTGACCAGAAATGGCCACAGATACATGTTCATCTGTTACTTGCACAGCATTTAATAAATACATCTATTTTGATCCAAAGGCTGGACACTCCATAAAAAAAAAAAAAAACAGTTTTCCATGTTCATTTTGGGCCTATGCAAAGTGCTGTCTTAATGTTTGTCACCTGTCTGTAACTACATTTTCTTTTCTGATAAGCCCACTAGGAAGTGAGAAGTCTTTGACAGATCAACGAAAATGTGCTGCATTTGATTGCTGCCTGAGCCTTCTATGCACAGATGGGTCACAGTAGTCAGCCCAAATCTAAAGAAAATTTAATGAAGCAAAAAGACCTCGCTTGCCTCCTACAGAATTAAGTGATGCTGGTTTGGTTTGCTCTTTCATGGGCTCATCATTAAGAATTAAGCCTATGCCCACAGTGTTTTGCTGTTCAGCTGCCTTTTTCTGTGCTGCCCGTCTGTAAAGCTGCACGGCTACGTTAGCATCCGTGTCACCCAGGGAAATCTGGGCAGCTGTCCTGCATTTATCCCGTCTTTGATAATTAGGACAAAAAGATTTAAGGATTTATGCAGACTTGAAAAACTCAGCACGGTACATTGCAGAAAATCATTTCACAAAGTAATCTTGGTATGGGAGGGCTGATGAACCCTGTTAATCAGTAGTGGTTGGGCAATCTCATATACATGCAGTGTTTGTTGGAAGATACTGGCATGCTGTTGACTGCCATTTGATAATCTTGCTCAGTGGGATCAGAATGCAATAGCTCCATGTTTTGAGGAACTACCATGTTAACAAAGTTATTCTGTAACGGTGTTTCAGATGATTAAACAAGAAACAAAATCTGCATTGTAGATGTGCTTAAAAATAAGCCCACATGGAGAATGTGGGTTGAAAGACTCTGAAATGACTTCAGATGTTGCATAAATAATTTTGAGATATGGATAAGAGGACTAACTGTGTCTTTGTATTCATGACTTGTGCTTTAGTGATTTAATAAATGAGACTATTTCTTTATCACTCATGAGAACTTGCAATGTGCTTGCTTTGCTCCTGCCAGGTTGAAGATGATTGCTAGGGTATTGGGGAAGAAAACAGAAATGTTGGAGCAGAAAGGAATAGCTTAGTGACGATATTTTGCAATCTAGGTGGATATGTGGATGTATTCAGATGGATGTAAAGCTACAGGCTATAAATACTCAAGGAGAGTCATGAAGCTTTATTGTTAGAGCTGGATGTACCTGTAGTGAGAGCATAGGTGTGCTTGACTTGGGCCAGAGTCTGGTCTTTCCTCCTCTGAATAAATGAAGACAGCTCTGCTGCTTTTACATATATATGTGTGTGTGCAATATAAATGTTAAATTGTTAGTGGAATACTTTTAGGGTGACTTTGCTCTCCTCTCATGGGCATGGGACTCAGTAGCTCATAGGCTGTTCTTCTGCTTTCCTGCATACGGAGGAGTATGTGAACATGTGTTTTTAAATCCTTGCAGTAAAATATTAATGTGATTTTTTTTTTTCTGTGAATCCAGGATAGACTTTGAAGGCTTTATCATCCATCTGCATGTATTTTATTAATAAGACTTGCCTATGGAACTATCCTTGGTGGGTTATCTGAGAGTCTAGATGCTTGACAGTGCTGTTGTTATTAGGAAAAATGATTATTATAGAAATCACAATAATCTTGTGTTTATAGTGCACTGATGACAGAAAGTATATTGTAAGTCTTTGGCTATCAGTGCTATAACAGAGTGAAGCCTCTCCTTTTGTTTTACTTTTCTTACTCCCATTACTAATGAAACGGCACATATTTTTTTCACTGTTACGCTGCTAGTCTTGTTACTTGAATCAATCCCTTTAAGAGATATTCTGAAGAGTTATGCTGAGGGAGAGCTAAAAACAAAGGATTTGCTTAAGGCAGCAGCAATTCAAGTTGTCCTCACTGAAAACTTTTATTTACTTCTCTGATCCAAGATAAAAATTGAAGGAGAAATGCATTTCTCTCCAGTGTTTACAGCACCTTGTCCTGCTCCTGTTCCAAAATATAATTAAATTACACTTTTTGAATAAAAGAATGAATATGATGGTTGATCAGAAAGTTTATGGTGTAACACAAAACAGACTTCCTGGAGCCTTGTTTGGGCTATGCCAAGTAAATTTTGTTACAACTTTATTTAAAAAATAAGCCTGAGGTTCTCTGAGGGATTGAGTCTGTAATGAGGATGGAAGTGATGCTTTAATGAGAATATGATGCAAAGCACGTTACTGCTAGGGAGTGAATTTGGCCTCTGTAGCACGTGAACGTTGCTGATAGCAAAGCCTAAAGCTGCTTTCATCCAGAAAAGCTGCTTTCTAACACCTGATGGTTGCAGTAGGTGTTTCTCGACCTTGAGTTGGATAGCTTAATTCCATTTGTGTCAATTCTTTTTTCCTCTTTGCTTTTATTTTTTTCCCCTCTCTCTTGTATGCCTTGGTCTGAAGATTGAAAGTGGGACAAAACAAAATTTGTGTTAGCTCATGTAAATTTGGGAACAGGAGCTTCTAACTGACAAAAGATAGAAGGAAATAATTCAGAAAAGTGTTTTTTTTCTTTTCCATAAGAAACTAAAATTGGACTGATCAACACAGTTCGGTTTTCATGAGTATTATTCATCTATGTGTAGTCTTTAAAATGTCAGGAAAAGAAAGTAAGTTTTAGTGTCATGCTGAATTTACATACTAATATTCTTTTAAGGGCCATTATTGTAGGATTAAAACTACAATAGAGTTGATTTCCTAGAAGGAGAGAGTCAGAAGCAGAAAAATCAACAATTCAAGGTTGCCTTCAGTAACATTCTTGTGGAGGTCAAACTGCATGAACTTAGGCCACAACACAAATTTTATGTCTTTCTGTGGCAGCAAAGGATTATGAAGGTGAGCACTGGAGTGTCTTTTGTGCACACGTTCACAAAGTAGTAGAAACCCAAATAAAAACAATATCCTGTTCTGAAAAAGACCCCAATGATGAAACTCTGTTGAGTAAGAACCTTCTGTATATAAGATGCTCCTTAATAAAATTCTGAGAGGCAGTTGGAAGGAGAATATAATGCCATGTGTAGTCTGCATCTTATTATCCATGTGTCTGTTTCCTTGGTACTCTTTGGTGATCTTCTACTTGAAAAAAAATTCAAGTGCAAAAACAGACTGGAATTCTAAGTGGGCTCAGTTGAATGTGACAAGCACAAAGGATCACTAAATGAGAAAACATAGTGCAGACAAGTCTTCTAGGAAGCCTCTAATCTGAGGAGCCAGGATTTTGTTTCTCAGGAAAGTGTAAGTGTTGTGTTAACACTTGGCTAAAGAAAGAGAAGGCTTTTGCTAGAAAGCGCTAGAAGTCTGAGCTTTATCCAGTCTGTTTCCAGGAAGGGATAGCTGCAAGGCAGCATTTCATTTAAGGGCATACTATGAAGTTGCAGCACTGGAGAACAGTAACAGAGCTTTCAAAACCAGTAAGTTTTTGTCATCTATTTATTGTTTTTTTTTTTTTTTTTCCCTCTGGTTTTGGAAATACAAAAAAAAAAGTATATACATACACATGTTGATTACCTTTTCTCAATGCCTCTAGTGATGTGTCAGGCTTCTAGTGAAGGACTAGCCAGGGTCCACAAACAGTCCTGCAGCTTGGTCTGGTCCTGAGGATGAGTGACAAGTTGCCAGTCCTTAGTAGAGTATTGAGGTGTATAGGAGAACATTCCTGAAGTACACTTACTTAGGAGTTCATTATGTAAATAAAAATAGTCATACATGGTATTCCAAAAAGTGTGGTCTGGCTTTTTAGACAGATGTTTTCAGTTAAGTTTTACTGAAGGTAATACGAAAGTCCCAGGGGAGTAAAGCTGTAGATCCCTTTGCGCAACTGGAGAGGACTTATCTTGATTTTTCCATCTTCTGGAATGAAGCATAAATAGGGAAAAATATCACTTGTTGTCCTGGTGTGTTGGTTTTCACTTAAGTGTCACTGGGATGGTTGGAACTGAGCATGGAACAGTTATATTTGAGCATGTGCTTTCAGTTTCCCATAGAGCCTTTTGTTGAGGTATCTTTGTGTGGACATTAGCCAATTGCAAATAAAATGTTTTCTGAGTGAAACATGGGCCAATGGATGTTGTTGCTACTGTAGATCTCAGGATGCTTTGAGAATGATTACTTCGTTCAACCTTATAGCAAATTATTCCCAGTATTAGTCACAGAGAATAGTTCAAGGATGATGGTGGTTCGCCTTCTTTGCCTAGCCAAATACTGCTGAAAGTTTTGTTTCCTCTGAGACACAAAAATTGACCCAGTTAGTGGCTACAAAGAAATATTAATACTGAATAAGTGCTCCAACTGGTGGTAGGTTATGAGCTAGCTGTTCTTGGAAATGATTCCTCCTATTTGCACAGCTTGGAAGGTCCAAACAAGCACAAACCATAGTGTACCAGAAGTTGGGGGCAAGTACTAAATGTTAATAGCTGCTGTTAAAGCTGTAGAACAGTGCTATTCGTGTGCCTGGGAGATGTGAATGCTATAGTTTCTCTTTTCTTTCTCTTCCACCCCTCTAGGAGGGCTTTCAAGCTGTCGCTCTGCTGCTGAACAGCATGCAGTCCTTTCGGGAGCAAAGTAGTTACCACGGAAACCAGCAGAGCTACCCGCAGGAAGTGCACGGTTCATCCCGCCTGGAAGAATTCAGCCCCCGCCAGCAGGCCCAGATGTTCCAGAGCTTTGGAGGAAGTGCTGGCAGTGGACGTCGTGGAGCAACAGGAGCCTCTACAGCAATGCCTGGTGAGAGCTCTGGCCATCAGAGCTACCAGGGTTTCAGAAAAGAAGCAGGAGAGTTTTACTATATGGCTGCCAACAAAGATCCAGTGGCATCAGGAGGGCAGCAGCCACCTCAACGCAGGCCTTCCGGACCAGTACAGAGCTATGGGCCCCCTCAAGGGAGTAGCTTTGGGAGTCAGTATGGGAGTGAGGGACATGTGGGCCAGTTTCAAACACAGCACTCCAGCCTTGGGGGTGTATCCCACTACCAACAAGATTATACTGGCCCTTTCTCTCCAGGGAGTGCCCAGTACCAGCAGCAGGCTTCTAGCCAGCAGCAGCAGGTGCAGCAGCTGAGGCAGCAGATCTATCAGTCTCATCAGCCCTTGCCCCAGGCCTCCAGCCAGTCTGCTTCCAGCACCTCACACTTGCAGTCTATGCAGCGTCCATCCACCCTGCCTTCCTCTGCTTCTGGGTACCAGTTACGAGTGGGGCAGTTCAGCCAACACTATCAGCCACCTTCGTCCTCCTCTTCCTCCTCTTTCCCTTCCCCGCAGCGTTTTGGCCAGTCGGGACAGAGCTATGATGGCAGTTACAGTGTGAACTCTGGATCGCAGTATGAAGGCCACACGGTGGGTTCCAATGCACAGGCTTATGGGACCCAGTCCAACTACAGCTTTCAGGCCCAGACGATGAAAAGCTTTGAGCAGTCTAAGCTCCCCCAGAGTGGGCAGATGGGGCAGCAGCAGCAACAGCAGCAGCATCCACCTCAGCAGGTAATGCAGTACTCAAATGCTGCCACCAAACTCTCTCTTCAAAGTCAAGTGGGACAGTACAGCCAAGCTGAAGTTCCTGTAAGATCACCAATGCAGTTCCACCAGAACTTCAGTCCAATTTCTAACCCATCTCCTGCTGCATCTGTAGTTCAGTCTCCGAGTTGCAGCTCTACCCCTTCTCCTCTCATGCCTGGTGGAGAAAACCTCCAGTGTGGGCAAGGCAACATGTCTATGGGTTCCCGAAACCGAATCCTACAGATGATGCCCCAGCTTAGCCCCACCCCATCTATGATGCCAAGCCCCAATGCTCATGCAGGGGGATTCAAGGGCTTTGGGCTGGAAGGACTGCAGGAGAAAAGGCTCACAGATCCAGGGCTGAGCAGCTTAAGTGCTCTAAGCTCTCAAGTGGCCAATCTGCCTAACACTGTCCAGCACATGTTGCTCTCGGATGCCTTGGCACCTCAGAAAAAAAGTTCCAAAAGGTCATCCTCTTCAAAGAAGGCCGACAGCTGCACAAACTCAGAAGGCTCTTCCCAGGCAGAGGAGCAGCTAAAGTCTCCCTTGGCTGAGTCCCTTGATGGTGGCTGTTCCAGCAGCTCAGAGGATCACGGGGAGAGGGTGAGGCAGCTGAGTGGCCAGAGCACCAGCTCAGACACCACCTACAAAGGGGGTAACTTAGAGAAACCCAACTCCTCACCCGCAACACAAGGTTCTCAGAATGAGCCATCAAAACTCAGTACCAGCCCTGCAGCTAGGGAAGATGCTGCCTCCCCTGATGGGAAGGAAGCTGTGGTAGCAGTGGAAACCACTCCAAAAGTGAATGAAAAGGCAGTTGGGGTGATTGTCTCTCGGGAAGCCATGGCAGGAAGAGTAGAAAAGTCAGGTGGGCAAGATAAACCTACACAAGATGATGTTTCCACAGCCACCCAGGCACCAGCTAGTGCAGCGAAAGAAGCTGGGCATACAGGGCCACAGGCAGAAGCTCAAGGAGGGAGTAAAGGGAGCAAAAGTGGAGATAACACTAACCATAATGGAGAGGGGAACAGCCAACCTGGCCACGCAGCTGTTGGGTCAATTTTTCCTGTGAGAACAGAACCTTCCAAGTCTCCTGGCAGTTTAAGATACAGTTACAAGGATAATATAGCAACCGGTTTACAGAGAAACATTGGTGGCTTTCCACAGTATCCTTCTGGCCAAGAAAAGGGGGATTTCCCAGGGCACAGTGAGCGCAAAGGTCGGAATGAGAAGTTTCCTAGCCTCCTGCAGGAGGTCTTACAGGGCTATCACCATCATCCAGATCGACGTTATTCTAGGAATGCACAGGAACATGCTGGCATGGCTGGGAGTTTGGAGGGAGCAATGAGGCCCAACATCTTAATTAGTCAAACCAATGAGTTGGCCAATAGAAGCCTCCTAAACAAAAGCATGGGGTCTCTCCTCGAAGGCCCTCACTGGGGGCCCTGGGATAGGAAATCAAGCAGTGCAGCTCCTGACATGAAGCAGATCAATCTAGCTGATTACCCTCTCTCTAGAAAGTTTGAGGTAGAGTCTCAGTCTTCTGCCCATGAAGGGGGAGCACTCTCAGAGAGGAGATCAGTGATCTGTGACATATCTCCATTAAGGCATCTTGTCAGAGATGCTGGTCCTCACTCAATGGGCCACTTAGGTCCTGATGCGAGAAGCGGGCGGAGTGAACGCCTTGCTCCGGGTTTAAGCCAGTCGGTAATACTCCCTGGTGGCTTAATGTCCATGGAAGCAAAGATGAAGGCTCACAGTGGGCAAATCAAAGAAGAAGATTTTGAACAGTCAAAGTCCTCAGCTAGTCTCAATAATAAAAAAACAGGAGACCATTGTCATCCTGCGGGCATGAAGCATGAATCTTTCCGAGGCAATGCTAGCCCTGGGGCGGCAGTCTCTGATTCTGCTCCAGACTACATTCCCCAGCAGGACAGCCGAGCACCGCAGATGAGACGAGCACCTGGCAGAGCTGGAAGCAGCAGGGGTAAATCGCCTTCTCAATTTCACGATCTTGCAGATAAGCTGAAAATGTCTCCAGGCAGAAGCAGAGGCCCAGGAGCAGATCTACATCACATGAACCCACACATGACGCTAACAGAAAGAGTTAATAGGGGTTCCTTGCATTCTGCATACTCCCAGAATTCAGAAGGTGCGTCTTTGACTTCAGCATATCACACAAATGCCAGACCTCATGCTTTTGGTGACCCTAACCAGGGTTTAAATTCCCAGTATCATTACAAAAGGCAGATATACCAGCAACAGCAAGAAGAATACAAAGATTGGGCAAGCAGCACTGCTCAGGGTGTGATTGCTGCAGCTCAGCACAGACAGGAAGGATCAAGGAAGAGCCCGAGACAGCAGCAGTTTCTGGAAAGAGTAAGGAGCCCCTTGAAAAATGACAAGGATGGAATGATGTACATTCAAGGTAGCTCCTACCATGATACTGGAAGTCAAGAAGCTGGGCGCTGCATTATGGGCAGTGATGGTACTCAGAGCAAATGTGCTGAACTGAAACACGGCAACCAGAAGATGCAGCATGAATCTGGTTGGGACCTCTCCCGGCAAACCTCTCCTGCCAAAAGCGGCGGGCCCCTTGGAGTAGGCAGCCAGAAAAGGTTTTGCCCTCCAGATAGTGATGGACATAGACGAGACGAATCTACAGATTTGCCCAAGCCTGGTAATGCCATGCTCAGACTCCCTGGCCAGGAAGACCAGTCTCCTCAGAATCCATTAATTATGAGGAGGCGAGTCCGCTCTTTCATCTCGCCTATCCCTACCAAAAGACAGCCGCAAGACTTGAGAAACAGTGGCACTGAAGATAGAGGGCGGCTGATGACTTCGGCAAAAGAAGCAACTGATAAAACATACAATTCCTACACGCATTCATCTCAAAGCCAAAATGTTGGCAAGTCAGTTGCAAAGGGAGATTCCTTCAAAGACCTGCCAAGTCCTGATGGTAGGAATTGCCCTCCTGTTTCTCTTACAAGCCCGGCTAAGACCAAAATACTGCCCCCAAGAAAGGGGCGAGGATTAAAACTGGAAGCTATTGTTCAAAAAATTACATCTCCCAATATTAGGAGAAGTGTTTCCACCAACAGTGCTGAAAGCGGTGCAGATGCTGTCACTCTTGATGACATTCTGTCCCTTAAAAGTGGACCTGAAGGAGGAAGTGTGGCTGGGCACGGACCAGAGGCTGAGAAAAGAAAAGGAGAAATGCTCTCAGATCAAGTAGGGCCAGCAAGCCAGGGTGTGAGCAGTGAAATAACTCTCCCAAGATCTTCAGAAGACTGGCCAAGCAATGAGGATGATAAAACCAAGAAAGAAAGCCCTGAAACTGCCATTATTAGTAAAGAAGGAACAGGGTCTGGTGGAGCGCTTCCACCCTCTCAGAAGCCAGGTGGCCAGGGAAGGTCTGATGGATCTGTAAGTGGAGCTGGAACTGTGACCTTTACTGACTCAAAAACAGTCTCCCCTTCTGGTGCGTTTACTTCTGAACCAAACCCAAAGCCTGAGGAAAAAGATGGAGATGTGACAAACATTTCACCTAAGCCAGATGGTTTCCCTCCAAAGGGATATTTTCCCTCTGGAAAGAAAAAGGGGAGGCCAATTGGGAGCGTTAACAAGCAGAAGAAGCAACAGCAGCAGCAGCTGCAGCTGCCACCTCCACCGCCACCAGCACCAGTACCTGCGCAGCCCTCAGAAGGGGTCGTCGTCGGGGAGCCCAAACCCAAGCGGCAAAGGAGGGAGAGGCGAAAACCTGCAGCACAGCCACGGAAGCGGAAGCCTCGACGGGCTGCTCCCATTGTGGAGCCACAAGAACCGGAGATTAAGCTGAAATACGCCACGCAGGCTGTTGATAAAACTGACACCAAGAATAAGTCCTTTTTTCCTTACATTCACGTGGTGAACAAGTGTGAATTAGGCGCTGTGTGCACAATCATTAATGCAGAGGAAGAGGAGCAGAACAAACTGGCGAGGGGGCGAAAGGGACAGAGATCTTCAACGCCTCCTCCTAGCAATGTGGAAAGCAAAGTGCTGCCCACCTCAACTTTCATGCTTCAGGGCCCTGTAGTAACAGAGTCTTCTGTCTTGGGGCACCTGGTGTGCTGCCTGTGTGGCAAGTGGGCCAGCTACCGTAATATGGGTGACCTTTTTGGTCCTTTCTACCCCCAGGATTATGCAGCCACCTTGCCCAAGAACCCACCTCCAAAGAGGGCCACAGAAATGCAGAGCAAAGTCAAGGTACGGCACAAAAGTACTTCTAATGGTTCCAAGACAGATACAGAAGAGGAGGAGGAACAGCAACAACAGAAGGAACAAAGAAGCCTCGCTGCTCATCCTCGCTTTAAGAGGCGGCACCGCTCTGAGGACTGTAGTGGAGCTTCTCGATCACTTTCAAGGGGAGCTTCTTGTAAAAAAGTAACCACTGAGGGTGGCAGTGGTGGTGAAAAGACTCCTTTGGACTCAAAACCCTCTATGCCCACTTCAGAAGGTGGCGCTGAGCTGGAGTTACAAATTCCTGAACTACCTCTTGACAGCAATGAATTTTGGGTCCATGAGGGTTGTATTCTCTGGGCCAATGGGATCTAC
This sequence comes from Crypturellus tataupa, assembly GCA_034781795.1. Classification (NCBI taxonomy): domain Eukaryota; kingdom Metazoa; phylum Chordata; class Aves; order Tinamiformes; family Tinamidae; genus Crypturellus; species Crypturellus tataupa. The sequence goes on from JAWLRI010000653.1 coordinate 1,177,120, forward strand.
CTGGTCTGTGGCAGGCTCTATGGGCTGCAGGAAGCTGTGGAAATCGCAAGAGAAATGGTGAGTACCTAAACTTCTATGAAATGATGAGATCATTTGCAATGAGTATAACATTCTGAAGATTTTTTTCCTTGTCCTTTCAAGTCTGAATCAAACATCTTTCATCTGTAAATACATCTCTAGTGTTGCCCTTTTGACGGCCTAGTTCAGATCTCTGCTGCACCTGGATGAGACAGATTTTTCAGGCATCAAAGAGCTGAATGCTTATTACTCATTAAAATTAAGTTTTGTATATCCAGCCCTTTCCCATGATTTATTTTTTCCTCTTTATTCTGTCCTAATAGATAAAAAATGCTCTTCAGATCTTTTCTTGGAATTATACAGTGAAAGGGCAAGTGGCAGCAGGTACAAATTCCAACAAAAGGAATTCCAATTCAATAGATTAAATATTAAAACTCCCCCCCCCCCCCCCCCCCCAAAAAAAAAAAAAAAAAAAAAAGAAAAAATCAGGAGAAGGAGTGTCAAACATTTAGATGCTCAAAACGTGTCTGTGCAAGGCCTTGACCCATTCTAACTCTGAACTTGGATCTTACATCACTGTTGGCCCTAATTTGAGCAGGGACTTAAGCCAGAGATCTCCAGAGGCCCCTTCCAACACTGGTTGTTACTCTGTTCTGCTAATATGTATTACACAGTTCTTTGGAAATTTGGTGGTTCCTACAAAACAGAGATTGAGTAGAAGGGCGCAGAGGTCTTCACAAACCATGAATGAAACACAGGTGGCTGGAATTGCATGGAAATTATCCTTCAATTCATTACTTATAACTGCTTTTTTTACAAAGTGTGGGGCTCTGGCTATAGTTTAGTCAGGAAAAGTGTGTAAAATCCAAGTGTGTGTGTGCAGGGGAGAACAGAAGATTATTTGTAAGCACTGGATTATGGATGGAGGCACTAGTGATAATCAGAGATGAAAATGGCTATCTTCAAACCACAGCTTCGTGGCTTTAACTGATGAACAAACAGTACACAACACCCCTTTATTTGCTCTTTCCCATTTTGCTTCCTGTCCTGGGCCAGACCATGGAAGAGGGACTAGACCTTTTTTTTTTTCTTTTTCTTTTTTTTTCCCTCCCCCTCCTCCTGTTACTTTCAGATTCTGTTTTTTCTAAGCAGTCATAGGATTCAGTTTTCCTCTTTCCTCAGCACTGTCACATAATCTACACTGGCTTCCTCCCCAGAGCTTTCCTCTTCCAGTTTGATTCCTGGCTTCTTGTTCACTGTTCTTTGACAGTAATTACATGCTTCTTTGCCCTAACTTCATTTGGCCCGCATTCTCGTTTCTAGCTTCCCATTAAGCAAAGACAGTTGATCTCCTTGGTTTTTGTTGAGCAGTGCTTGTGAGCTTGTTCTGATGTGGCTGCTGAATTTCATATCTCTGATAATACCAAGGTTTCTTTGAGGATCATCACCATCATTTGGATCCCATTTGCAAAGTCACCATGCTTCCATGTGTTGCATAGTCCACTGGCAGTTTGAATTCAGGTCTCTCCAGTCTTTTTATTATTATTATTATTATTATTATTATTTCCTTCTCTAAGGACATGTCACACTTTTCACTTGTGATTTTTGTTTCTCCTGAAGCACACATCTTCTCTGGTAGTTCTTGAGCCACTTGACCTACCCTCAGTGATATGTTAGGTGCTTTTGTTCTTGCAAAGGGAGCCTGCCTTGCAGAAATACCATGACCATGCTGACTGACCCTAAACAAACTTCTTAAGTTGGCCCATTATCCACAACACTTTTTTTTTAATATGGTACTAGTGCCTTTTTTTTTCTTCCTGTTTGGCATCTATTTCTTTCTCTGCATGAGATTTTCATGACTTTCTGTTTTTTTTTCTGAGAGAATACACTTTAGCCTACCCTTTCTCATTGTCTTCCAGCAGTTCTGATCATCTCCGTGTCCCAAACATTTTTTTTTCCCAATCTTTTCATCTGCCGTTTTGACACCACACAGTAATGTTTCCTTGTCTCCCTTGAACCCCTGTTCTTTCTCCCTCCCTCTTTTCTTTAATCACTTGTTCAGCTTGTCTGGGGCTCTTGTTCTCCCCTCTGTCTTCACTTGGACTCTAGTGCTATTGTCATCAGTGTTTACTATGATCTCTTCCTAGCTAAAGTTCAGACCTAGTACTTCATTTTCCTTTCCCTGTCAGCTAAATTTGTCACCATCAGCTGTGCTCTTCTAAAAATGTTGTCCCACCTGCTTCCCGTCTGTGTTCTTTTTTCTTTTTGATTACCTCTTTTATTTCTAATGATTTTTTTCTGCCTTTCCCCAGAGGCTGTTGGTCAATTCCAATTTTTGTGGGGCTTCTCTGAAGTTCTACTCCTGCCTTCCTGCCCTGATCCGCATGCCCTGTCTTTTGGTAACTTTTTGTTAACCCACTCACTTTACTCCAGAGACTCATAGAGCATCTTTTTTTTGCTCCAGTTTCATGTTCATCTGTCACAAACGTAAAGATTATTCTTGAATTCATGAGTTCCCAGGCTCTCATTTCAAACTTGGCTTTTAATCTGCGTTCTTCACAACCATTCTCTGCTATTTTGCTCTGATTTTCTTGTCACTCAGATTCATAATCTTGTCATTTGACTTGAAATGGATTTCTAATTCTTCCTATCCAAGGCTGTGAGAAAACCTGCGTAGTCTTTGTTTGCGAGCACTGGAAGGCCATATATTACATCTCATAACTGTTTTGTCTGGATTCATTTTTTTTTAAACTAGTTTTAAGATGGTGGAAGAGGGAACCGTTTTTGTGAGTTTTGTTCCTGTATTTGTACAAGACACAGCCTAACAGATGTCCTAACTGAATGCCAGGCTTTTCCATGGTGTGTCAGAGTAATCCATCCTTCTCCTTTACCCCTGTCACAAACAACAGAATAGCTTCTTTTCCCTAGGAGTATTTGGATTTTAACCTTCCGTCCTGTTGCAGAAGAACCCAGCACTGTATTTTGCTGTGGAAGCCACAGATCCTCCCTGCTGCAGCCAGGCAAGGGCGGCCTGTGCGGGATGCTGAGAGGAGTCTCCCTGCCCCAAGCAGTCCCTAGGCCGTGGAGAGGCTCCCTTGAACTAGCCCGCCATCTGCCCTGCTGCCTGAGGACAGCCTCCTGCCTCACACAGCTGGTCTCCTACGCTCGCTGCAGATGCTCATTCTTGGTTTTCCTTGCTTTGCACGTGCCTCTTCTCTCTCTTCCCTCCAACACACCGTTCAGCACTGCAGACATCAGCAAACCACGTAGCCGCATGCCAGCAGGAGAGAGGTGTCTGCACAAGCATAGAAGAACAGGGCTTAGTTTTGGTCTAGGAAAAGGGAAGACATTTGTTTGTGGCAAACTAAGTGTCATGAGCCTGGTGGTGAATAATTTAGATGTGTAACACATTCTGTATAAATGGCATATCGCCTTCAGCATCCACATAAATAGCTTAAAATTATTTTTGGTTCTGACACTGTCACTGATAACTGAGCCACCTTCAAGCTTGGCATGTTGGAGTTCAATTCTTGAAGTGAAAAAATGCCTTTGTTGCCCTGGGTGACCTGGTTGCCCATAGAAAGCTCTTTCTTTTTTCTCATTTATTTATTTATTTATTTATGTATTTATTTTGGTAGGTTGCCAGATGCCATAGTTTGGCTAAGTAAAACAAGTCATAAATGATTTGAAGATATTTACTCTATGATATCTGGTATGATATCTACTCTATGATATCTGATAACCTTAAGACTGGAACTCCTGCAGTAGGTTTGAGAGTGCATGTGGAGACCTGGCCTTCCATGAGGAAGACCTAGTTCATTTATGTCCTTCCTATGGGTTTTTTTCATCTCTGTTTCATCTCCATTAGTCATGTTAGGCTGTTTCTATGTACTTATGACTTGAAAAACTAATAGTTGCACACACTTTACTCTAGAGACCTTTAAGAAAACAACTTCCTGCCTTGATTATTTTCTTTTTCCTTTTCCCTACTCACAAGAAACTGTTTCAAGATAAAGTCTTGATTACTTTTGAAAATAGCTGTCATCGGAATACATTTAATTTTCAAAAGATCTGATTGTCCTTCAGCATTCAGTTAAAAAGCTGTAAGTAAATCCAATTGTACTATTGGTTTCTAAAGCCACTCACTAGAAAGTGGTGTGCTGTTGCTTGGAGCTCTTAAACAACACATTTTTTTCCCAAGGCAGAAGCTCTGGTCCAGCACAGCTATTTTTTTTTTTTTTTTTTTAATGTTCCCATCATTATCAGAATTGACCTTGCTGAAGTTGAATCTAGTTCCTTTTTCTGCTGACAGTGCTCTGTGAAAGGAAAACTTATTAATCCCCCAATAAAGATCCCCTTTAAAGGGTCTAAAGAATTTAATGCTTCAGGCCTCCCTGCTTCATTCCCAGCCTGAGAAATCTTTTAATCCTTAGGAAGTCTTTGGAACCTACTGCTTTTTAGTGAAAGGCTCATCTGTTGTTTCAGTCAGTTTCAGTTACTTGAAGCAGTAAAGGATAAAATCTGTCTGTGATTGCTATGTAGTGGCAGGTGATTCTGGGCCTTCTCTTGCCAGTTTGGAGTTTTGCTATCTGTACCACTCTTCATGGATTATCTTTGCAAACCTGTTGTTTCCTTGAAGAGAAGAAATCTGTGTGCTTTTGGACAGCTGATGTATTTAGCAAGGCAGTTAGAATGGACTGACCGTGGTTTTTAAGAGCTTTCTCCAAAGTCATATAGGCTCAGAGAAGTTCACAATCTAAATGCGTGTCTTTCTCTTTGCCAGTTGATGCTTGGATCTTTGAATTTTTCATTACTCTTGGCAGGGGCATGCTTCTGGCTCATTTCCAGCATGCCTTTTTATATGCTTGTAGGGCTGTTTTGAGGAAACAGGCTTTATATATGCTATCCAGACTTCATGGAGAACAACTAGTTTCCCAGGAAAGCTGTCCTTGACCACTTGAGACTTCTGCCAACTGATTTCTTGAGTATTTATCTATGGAAATCTGTGCTGTAGAAGAGATACAGATTGCCTATCTGTGGTAATTTTTACTTGCCTCTCCTGCTTTCACAGAACCCCTTTTGTTCATTTATTTACGCCCTTCTGGATGCTTGCTATAAATTGGGCAACAGGAGGTCCCTAGAGGGACCACTAGGCATAAAACTTTTATTTATATTCTCAGATTTGGGGAAATCAGTGCCTGACAAAAGCTTTCTTATGCACTGTAAGTAAATGCTCTTAAAAGATTCCTAACTGTGTGGCTAATCAGATGTCGAAGTTAGGGAATTGGTATGGCCTGAGAAAATAGTGGGAGAATAGCTACCCCTGGAAAAACAAATTAAATGGGTTTCTGGCCCCAGGAAGCTCATAGTATAGCAGTGAGTCTGGAATGTTCGTGCTGGTTTTGGATGTCTCGTTTTGCCCAGACACGCTCTGTTATCCCTCAGGCAGGTCAGGAGCAAGCTGATGCCCGGAGGCTGACCCTGCTCGTGCCCTTTGTGTGCCGCGGACGCCTGCCTTAGCCCCGTGATGTGCTGGGCAACCAGCCTGGGATGGGGGTACCCTGCCAGGTAGCCATCTGGGGTGGCAGCCTTGGGGAGTGTTTGCTGCCTCTGCCTCCTAGGGAGGGCTGTCTTCACGGGTGCTATAACCAGGTCCTACAGCTGTGAGATCAACTCAGCCCTAACAGCAGCCGTGCCCTGGGCACCATCACTTGGGAGTGTAGTAGTCCAGCAATGCTACTGTTTTTAATTGTGAGAAGACAAACATTGACCTCTTATTCATTATCCTTCTTTTTAGAGAAGAAAAACGTGTGGAACCTGGCATGGTTTTTTCCTTAGTTTTCCTTTGCCAAGAGTCTGTCAAGTGAAGTTCTGCATTGGGTCAGGGTTCAGCTGAAATAATAATTTGCTGTTTCAAAGTCTCACATGCCTGACAAATACAGGAAGGAAAAACTGTTTCCTACACCCGGAGCAGTAATAGCAAGGAGGAATTTCTAGAGTAGGAAGAAGTGACACTGGAACTTGTTAATTTTCCACCCTGGTGAAAGGGAAATGAGTAATGATTAAAACCTGCATGTTATCTGTGCTTTTAAAAGGCACTGGGGGGGGGGGGGGGTGAGAACACTGTCTGCTATCTTTATCTCTGTCAACAGCTTTTAATGTGCCTTAACCCCAAAAGAGGAATGGCACAGAGTCTCAAGGCACCTTCTACAATTACTCTTCAAGTGACTGACTTCTTAGTTTTCACAGACTGTCTAAATCTTCAGTTGTCTGAACTGAAAAGATATTCTTCCTTCTTGAGGGTGGTCCTCAGTAAAATTAGCCTAATGTTAATTTTCATTCTTCAAGAAATGGCAACATCTTCAGTATTCATCAGAAGTGTTAAGAAAATAAGAAGGCTTGAAGTGTCTGGGAGGGAGGAAATTCTAAAGGACAGATTGAGTAATGAACTTCTGATTCGACTTTCCCAGAAAGGCCTCTCCATCTGTTGTGCTGCTGAGTTCTATCATGCTGATGCGACTCCTGGTTCCTCACTGTGGAGAGGAGAACCTAGTAGATGCCCCTGAGGTATTGTAGTCCATTGCCTGCCCCTGGTAGGGACCTGGCATGTGAATGACTATTACTAGAGCTCCCTGTGATGCCCAGAGCTGCTGGAGCTGATATCCGCATCCCTAGCTGCCAGGCAGATGAGCACACAGCCCACATCTGCACTTCTGTTGCAGGAATTCCCGTATGTTCCGAGACAGAAAGCTGTTGATTGCATTTGGGACGTGGAACTAGCTTCGCTTACTCTTCTTGTGAGCCAAAGCCGCTGAAAGTGGTGCAGAGTATTGACAATCATAAATTACATATGGCAGGAAGGGCACTATCTTTGAGGTCTCAAGTGTAAAGATGGTATTGGGAAAGGAGGAAAGATTTCCCCATACCAACCTTTTGAATAATGGCAGAGCGAAGAGGAAAGATAGCAGGGAGGTAATTTTTGTACATCGCTTATAGCTGACTTCATTGCCAATAATCTATCCCACAGCATGAGCATCATGTCTGCTTTTACATGTGGTTTTATGTTTTACTGTTTGTCTAGCATGTGGATTGAGGAAAGTGGAAAACAGATTTACTGACAATAGAGCACTGGGAAAGAATAGACTGTTTAACTGCTTAAGTTGGTTGTAGCCAGGGGCACTGGAAAGTTTTGTATGTAAAATGCAGGGTGTTCATTCCACAGTTGTGGTCTTTCTGTAAAGCATCGGGGATCCTCAAAAATCTGTGTATAATTTTCATTTTAAAATGTATATAAATAACTTTAATTTCAAAGAAACTCTTCCAGATGAGAATGAAGGCTTCTCCATGCAGGGGATTTCTAAACAAAGCTTTTCAGCTTTTGTCTGGCTATCCACAAACTTGCACAATCTTTTTTTTCATGATTTTTTAAGTTGCTCTGTTACTGCAGAGATGCCAAACTGTTGCTAAATTCTCAATAGTGGGTGAATACCATCCATTTAAGTGTATTTTTAGGCTGATTATTTTTAAGTTGTACTGACAAAAGAAAATTGTAAGATTCTCAGCAGTCAGGGAGGAGGATGATGGTGGATGTCGTTTTATTTTGTTTTACATTTGGACTGAACTGAAGTGGTGGCCTCTTCCTGTTCAAGTTGCAGATGACAGTCACTGGAGTTGTATTCCCCCAAGCTCAGTAGAAGAATGCTGCCAAGATATAGGTATTGAAGGACCTTCAAAATTTTGGAACGCTTCTGCTGTGCACTGCCATATTTAAAGTAACCTTTATTTAACTATAGCTAAGCAAATGTGAAATTTACTTTTAAAGATGCTTTTCCCCAAAATGGGAAAAGTATTTTTTCTTTTAATCTTCCTTTGCTTTGTCCATTAAGAAGTCAATTTCTGTAGGTCAGAATTCATGGCTTTCCCTCTTAAAATAGTGCATGGATTATTCGAATGATGTTCCATCTTTTCTAAGACTTTTTAAATAAAATATTTTACGGTTTCTCTATTTTATTTTTAAAATAAAGGTTATCCTGAAGCCTTTGTTCACTGAGTAAGCAAAAATAATACTTGAGCTACACTGATGTTCTCTCCTGCATAATAAAGGAAATCTCTTCAAACACTGCAAAGAAAACCAGGTTCCTGAAAAGCTGTAGGAGCCTAAGAGGCCGTGCAGTCGCCAGGCTCAGATAGAAGTGCTGCAGGTCACAGCCGAGCAACTCTGACTGTGATGGGAGACAATTTTTTTTTTTTTTTTTTTTTGAATAAAATATAGACAATTTTTCAATGTTGGTAATTTTGAAGGTAAATTTTCCTTTTAGCTGTCTCTGCTAAACCTGGTTGTATAACCCCCCTACCTGTTTTTAGGGGGAGGGAAATTGTCAAATCCATCCTCAAGTAGGTCAGAATATTTTTTTTGGCTTTAGAAGGATGAGTAAAAATAAAACTGAAGGAGGATTAGTATTCATGTACTAATTTTTAGCTGTAGCAAAATTAAAACTTGGCAGACGATGTTACTCTGCACAGACAAGAGGCAAGAGAAGAGCAGTTCTCTTGGTGCTGCAGAATATCTTGCTTGAGGTCATGAAGGAAGCCAGGGCTTTGAATCTTAAAACACCTGTTTTTTTGTTTGTTTTGTTTTGTTTCTCCTCTTCATAGCATAGGAAATATTTTCCAACTGGATTTCATACATGCCCATGGTGCCCATGTGAAGCATAGGACACTTTTTATGGTAATGGGATTTGGGGAGGAAAAAGTTATTAATGAATCTTCATTGTTATGGATTGGATCCCAGCCAGCTGCTTAGTGATTAAAGTTTAATTGCACAATGATTAGTTTTCATTAGTAAGTAATTAGCACCTTGCAGCAGCCTTGTCTTGCTGGAGCTGGGTGTGGCCCGGGTGGCCCAAGTGCCCTGAGACCCAGCGTGGAGGTGCAGAGCTGGAGGGGGCCTCAAGAAGCCGCTTGGGGCAGATGGGAATTTGCAGCCTTCACCCCTTTCTTGGTGCTGCTCGAGTTCCTCTCCAGCTCCTGTGTTCAGATGGCCAAAATCCCTCGTCCTGCTGCAGGCCCGGCCGGCACAGCCCAGGGGCAGGAGGAGGTGCAGTCGAAAAATACTGTCTTAAAACTGTCTGCAAGTTAGCAGAGGGGCCAGGGCTATGAATTGGGAAAGAAAGCCAGTTTTTCTAGCATGGTGTTACCAGTCACACAAACCAATAAATGCAATTTAAAATACACTTTAAAATGTACCTAAGCTGCTGCTTAAATGTACATAGCTTTGCAGCATCTATTACTGAAATGAAGTGCAGCCCTCTGGTTGTCTAGCTCTCTGAAAAGGCAGATTTATTTTTTTCTCCCTTCCCTACTCTAGAAGCCCTAGAGACCAGATGCTCCCTTGTTCCTCTGGCAGGATTTGTCCATCAGACTAACTGAAAGCAGGCATTTCTCTCCAGTGAGAAGGACCAAAAATATGCCCTTTTTTTTTTCTGGAGTAATTCTCCTGGCTGTGTTGAGGAGGACTCTGATCATATAGATCAACTCCTCTTCACATTGGTGGAGTTTTTGTTGAGAGCAAACATAGCAACATGGAAGTCAGTATAAGCTACTCAAGACAGAAACAAAGAACAGAGCAGCCAAATCTCCCAAGAGGTCTGTGTGCTAAAATTGTGCTGTCTCTCAGTACCTGGGCAGCTTATATTAAAAATAGATTGCATCTCTTCCTGAGCTCTGCTTGTACAACTGGTTGTAGCATAAAAGCGCTTCAGTCTTATCCCAGCCAGCTCATTATTGTCTGTATCCAAAGCTTTCTTCACGTGTAAGAAAATATTAAAGGTCAGCCTCAAAAAAATTTTGTATTATCTTTCCTTATTAGGGAATATTTCATTCTGGTTTTCATGCCTCAAGTATTTTAATTTGACTTTGCAGGGAGGTTCCTCAGTTCTGACTTAGCCCTCTGTTTGGAGTGTCCTTACGTGAGTCGCTGAAAGAGGAACTTTTCTTTAAAGGGACTCTTTAGTACTAAAAAAGCAGCTTTAGACTGGAGTTCAGTACTGAGAGAGTCATGAACTTTTCATATTCCATCCCTACCCTGTTAAAAACTCCTTATATTGCCTTTTGCAAGTCTGTTAAGGAAAGAAATAATTCCATAAAATTGGAAAAAAAACCAGCCTGTTGATTTTGTGACCGTTGAGAGAAATTTGGAGAGTGCTTTGAAAATTCAGTTTGGTTGTTTTTAAATTCTCAGATGTTGTTAATTAAATTGTAAAATCAGGAAGGTGATGTGATGCTGCATGTTTTAGTTGTGCAGAAGCTGTAAGTTAAATCACTTGAGGTTTTTTTCCTGTATCATTCAGGGACAGGTCCCCAGAAGATGATAGTGTTCTGCTATGTGTTCGCCTGATGTTAGCTTTCATATTTCTTAAAATTAAAATGCTGAAGAACCTAACTTGAATGTATTGGTTCTGTGCATAAAATCATTACTAAATTTGTCAGTTGTCATCCAGACGAAGGACACTTCAGGTTAAATTTGTAACTTCAGTGTATAACCAACAACTTCCAAAAACTAAGAATTTATTTAGATATTAATTTTAGGAAATTGTTTGTATTGAATTAGAAAAATACCAATATTCATGTTATAGGGGCATAAAAGTATTTTATGAGTTTTTTATGCAGTTTTTATTCGTAAGCCTAAATTTAATTTTTCCTCCTCCTTTTAGGTGTCATACATTATTACTGGGGAGGGAAGGCACGCATTAGTGTTGCCACATGGTACTATTTCTCCAAGCAGTAATGTGTAGAAGACAGTTCATGAGAACAACAGTTTTAAGTAATTTGCCAATAAATTCAGCTTTCTGGACAACTGACTTCAAGGCTTTTACTGAAAGAAGAAATTTCCTTTGCGATTCGCTGAAGCTGTCCAACCAAGAGGACTATTGCTGACTTATATGTCAGCCCTACAACCTCCAGAAGAGTGAGGGACAAGAAGCGGGGAAAGAATGTGCTTGCATATGATACAATTAAAAACAAAACAAAAAAGACTCTAATTCTACTATTTCTTATTCAGCTGGGGAAAAAAATAGTCAAATTTCCTTTTGATCTCACACACTGACTTATTTCTAGTATTCTAGGGCTAGTACCAGTCCTTTTTATCTTGGTGTTGTTTATCCTCTAGGGAGGCTACTGGCAGCACCTCAGCTGTTTTGTCGTGTTCAGCTGGAATGCCGACCGGCCTTGGGCTTTTGCTACTATATATATTTGCTGCCACTTCTCAAACT
>JAWLRI010000653.1:1188507-1219279 GCA_034781795.1 Crypturellus tataupa
AGCATCATTCTTGTCAGCATGTAGTCTTCAAAAGCATGGAGCAGGGCCATTTTTGCTTGGTGCAGACTTACCCTTCCCTTTCTGATCTGTCTTTACTTGCAATTGAATATATTTTGATCACGCAGTAAGATCAGATATTTAGATCCTAATTTAAGAATTGGCACCCTTATTAGTGAGGAAACATCCATTTGGTACAGTATTTTTTTCCCTGAAGCATTTTCTTATATGTCCTCCCTTAACATTCCTCTTCAGATTTCCTCTTATGCCCAAAACATAATTAACTTGTCATACTTTATCCTAGACCATTGTGCTCTGCCCTCTGCTTACTTTTCTTCTTTCAATTTCAAGGATTTACAGTCTACTTCGAATCAGCCAATCCTGGCTAATTTTATAACTTCCCTAAACCAGGCACCTCACATTTAAAAACCTGCACATTTATCTTTGCTTTCCATCACACACTTCACGGAACCACAGACCAATTTAGGTTGCAAAAGACCTCTGGAGATCATCTAGTTAAACCCTGGATCGAGCAGGGTCATCTAGAGCACATCGCCATATTCCTGTCCAGATGGTTTTTGAAGATCTCCAGAAAAGGAGACTCTACCACCACTCTGGGCAACCTGTGCCAGTGCTCGAGCACACAGTAAAGGATTTTTTCCTTAGATTCACCCACAACTTCTCTTGTTTGAGTTTGAGCCTGTTGTCTTTTGTCCTATCGCTGGACACCACTGAAAAGAGAAAACTTAATTTTCATTAATCTGAATAATAATTTTGAATGTTTACATTTTGGACATTTCCTGTAATCAGTCTCCAAGATGGTCAGGAAAGGAAACAAGAACTGGCAGAAAATCCAAATGCAGCAAATGCTGTCACATTGCTGAGTATGCTTTTCCCATAATTGTATATTTCCTTATCGCATAATCACTGCTTCAAAAATTGAACTTCTTTTTCCTCTTTTAAGTCAGTTCTTCTATTTTTCAGGCTTTTTAAATATACATTTTTATATATATACTTACTGTTTCACATTTATGTCCCCACATGAGTAGCCAAGATAACATAAGCTGGGTGAGTTTTTCAGACAGCCTCACATACTTGAGCAGATTCTGGGCCCCCATACTTGCACATGCCTGTCTGAAATGCCCTTGTTGCAGGTGGCTCATTATCGTCAAAGGAGGCAGGATTTATGCGTGTTTTGTCTTCTTCTCTGCTAGTCTATTTATTCCTTTAATTTGAAATTACATATTTGTGTGACATATATTAGGTACCAAGAGTTGTGCCTAGCCTACTTAATTTTAAATTAAAGATGCTTTCTCATTATCAAGTTATTGGTAATTTTTTGTTACTTTTGCTAATTCCATTTAGTTAACCTTCAGTTTAAGCTTGAAGCATCTGAACTCTGTTCTAGTTCAGTTTTCTAGCTCCATTCTTTCCTTCCTTTTATTAGTCCTCCTAGTTTTTGAGGAGCAGGGAGGGAATATTCTCTGCTCTGCATGACTTTTTCAGCTTTTCACCAACGTCATCTTGTAGAGCACATCCACGTACATTTAAGCTTTTGATCTGTGCAAGTGACTTTATCTCTTAGATCAAATTTCAACCCTTCTGTATAGTGCTGTAATTTTGTTCAGCCTTCCTATTCTGGAGGAAAAGACTGAAAAGTCTTAAAAAGATGTCATGCACCTTGGCAGTGTAGTTTCTGGGTGCGTGCGTTCCTTTTAATCACCAAGGGTGGGTTTTGTTGTTGTTCGTGTTGGGCTTTCCCAGTACAATCTCTGGGCCTGCGGAAGAGCTGCTGTGCTGGGCAGGAATGGGACTTTGCGCTGGGCCATCCTGTCTCCAGCAGTGGCCAGGAGCAGCTCCCTGTGGAGTTGTGTCATGGAGCAGGCGTGTACGAAGCGCTGCTTCTCCCAGGCATTTTCTGCCAGTTGTCACAGCTGTCTCCTTCAGGTCACGGTGTTGAGCAGACACTGACACACCTGCACTTGATGCATCCGTCTAATCTCTTCTTGATGAATCTGTCTAACCTCTTTGGCCAGCATGGCCTTCTTTGGCCATGAGTTTTACAGTTTGACTATTTGCTGTATAAAAAAATCAGGTTTGTTTTACATTCTGCAACGGCTGCCCAATCACCACATGATCAGCTCCTACTTGTATGCTTTATGAACACCATGCTTGATTTTACAGATCTCAGCTGTGTCCTCTTTCTCCTACTTCTTTTCCATTTCACCTGTTCTACTGTGGAAGTTTTTGGTGCTCCTTAATATCTCTGTGGTCTTCCTCTATATCCTTCTCTCATCTGCCATATTCTTGTAGTGATAGAGCAACAAGGAGCACATACAGTATTGAAGATGTCAGGATGCTACAGTGATACAAAGACACAATGATGGTTTTGATTTCATTATTACTTTCTTTTCCTTTTGTCCTGACTGTCTTTTATACAGTGCAGGGACTGAAATGATGTTTTCAGAACTCATTCTAGGATGACTTCTCTTTTTCTCATGAGCAGTAGTAGCTAATTTAGAGTCTATTGTCTTATATATGTATAGGTGAAATTATTTTTAGCCTTATGAGTCACTTTGGACTTACCAACATTAGGTTTCATTTCCTTTTTATCATCTAGTCATCCAGCATGGTGAGATTTTTTTGCAGCTTTTGGCCATCAGTTTAAGACTTGACTACCTAGAATAATTTTGCCAGGTTTGCAGATTTTGTGCCGTTATTGTTCATTCCATTTTTGAGAGTCTTTCTAAATAAAATGCAAAAGCCAAAGTGTCAGCATTAGACCATAGAAAGCTGTGCTGGCAAACCGCTGCTTGTCTAAGCTACCCATTTATTTATTTTCTCGTCTCTTTCTTTTTCTCTACCAAGCTGAGTAAAACGGAAAGTTCTGTTCTTCATTGACAGTGCATCTGTTACATTGTAATCAATTTTTGTACATTTTGAACAGGATTTCAATTTTTAAAGATATTTTAAATTTCTGGTATTTCTGCTATTTTTTCCATGCCATCCATTTTGAGCTGCAGCTTCTTTGTGCTTCAGCAGCCTGTGCAGCGCTGCAGTTCTGACTCTTCACTCTTAATCCAGCTTTATAGTACAGTAATGGCATCTTCCAGATCAGGAATGTGTCTCTTGGCTGAAATCTTATAAGTTGCTTGAATTCAGAAAAACTGTTCAACTCTATTTAAGCGATTAATTTACTTTTCTGCCATATTTTGCTTGCTACAGAAGATGGGTTATCATTGGCAAGAGTTAGATTTAATAACGCAGGTTTGAAGCACTTCTCATTATAAGGACGTTTCTTTGTAATTCAAAGTTTCAGATTTTTTTTTATGATATTCTGTGCCTGTTTTGGGAATACTTGGAGAAGAGAAATAGAAAGTGCTTATTCTGCATCCCTCAGTGCTACATTCGTATATCTAGCTCCTGTCACACAGGCAACTTTGTTCATTAAAATTCTTCAGTATCTTCCAATCAGTGTGAAAATGCTGTTTCCCTCTCCTGCTTCCTAAAAATGCCACCTGTCCTCCCTTCGTTTCCCTTTTTCCATCTCTGTTTCCATCCCTTTCACTGACTGCTTTCCAAGATCACTTCTTCCTGCCTCCTGTAACACATCTTTTGGGGTGGCAAATGTTTTCCGTGGAGCTGGCTGGCACGCGTTGTCTCTGGGTAGCCAGCCTTCCAGGAAAGAGGAGGCTCCTGCCTGCTGACTTCATTGGAATTGTTTGGATATTACTTGGATATTAAAGCTGAGTGCTCTGCCTCGCCTGCCAGGGGTTTAACCAGGAATAATCAGAAGAAGTGCCCTACTTTGTAATATAGTAGCTGACCTTTGAAATGCTACCAAAGCCTAAAAGTACAGAATTTGAGTAGATGAATAATAAGGTGTAGAAAAATGCATCTAACATTATAAATTCAAGGCTTGTACCTGCATAAGTGATACTACATATTTCTTTTTTTTTCCTTTTGTTTTTTTAGAGAACTTTCAGTTGTCATTTGCCATTTCATTCCATTTATGTATTCCCTGATGGTAGGGAGAAGGGAAGAAAGGGGAAAGACAGGGAGATAACTAGAAAGCAAAACAAATAAAAAGAGAAGGAGAAAAGAAGAAAAATGGTGCTGAGAAGAAGGTATTTTGGAATGAGGTTTGTATGGAGCACTGGTGAACAAACTGAAAGAAGCAACTGATCAGCAAGAAGAAAAACTTTTGGGTTATAGACAGTAGAAAACGTAATCCAGTGACGTTTGTCATGAATGTCCTTGCTGAGATGGCTTTGTTATTTGCTCCACAAGAATAATAGTGGAAAAACTATCTGAAAATGCCTTACGTTGCAGTGTTGGGCAGAAAGAGTTCATTTCTGCTCGCAAACAACTGTTCCTGCTGTGTGTCAGAAAGGGGTGTAATGAGGCTCCTGATGTCTACGTTGGTGACTCCGGCTTCCCATCAGTAAGGTGTTTTCCTCTGGCAGCTGCTGAAATTTCAGCGTGCTCCTATAGTAGCAAAGAAATAAATACTGCAGGGGAAAAAAAAAAAAAACCTTAAAGGAAATGCAATTACGTTTCGTTTAAATATTTGGAGTGAATCAGAGCAGCTCTGCTAGTGCCATGGCAGCCATCCCCATCTCTCCAGACTTCCAGGCTGGGCATTACTTCATTTTGGTAGACACAGAATGATGAGCCATGGCAAGGAAGAGATGGGCTGCTGATAGCATGAAGAGACAGAGGCCGGTAATGGGCTTTAATACTATTGATAATTTAGTTGAGGGGATGGAGTGTCTCTTCCAAATGACACTTTTCAGTCTTCTCAGCCTGTTGTAAGTGATATATATGTGCTGTGTGGCTAGAAATGCATTGCAGGGGTAGGATCTTTGAATCAATCTTTTCTTCTTTTCCTTTTTCTCCCCCTTTTTTTTCTTCTTTTTTAATTTGAGCCAGGAGATGATTAGATGCCTGGCAGTGATTACTCTCCCCTGGTGCCTCCCATGGGAAGCACCCTCCAGGTACCAGCCCTGAGCTGTTGCAAGCAGGGGAGGTTAAGCAGACTGCTCCTGAGCAAAAGGAATCCCGCTTCCCATG
This sequence comes from Crypturellus tataupa, assembly GCA_034781795.1. Taxonomy (NCBI): domain Eukaryota; kingdom Metazoa; phylum Chordata; class Aves; order Tinamiformes; family Tinamidae; genus Crypturellus; species Crypturellus tataupa. Next base: position 1,193,578 of record JAWLRI010000653.1, read on the forward strand.
AGAGCACAGTGCCGTTTCCCGGTCGGGAAGGCTGTGTCGTGTCACCAGTGACAAGGGGGCTGCTACCATCTGCTGGCCAGGGCTGCAGGATGGAGTCGCCGGGACAAGAGAGAGATTCGTGGCAGTGAAGCACAATTCACTTATTTCCTGTATTTTACATTGGGTTTGATTTTTTTTTCTAGTTGTAGTGTATTGCCATAATTTCTTGTTATTCTAAAACAACAACAAATATATATGTATAAAATATAACAAATATATTTATATAACAAATATATATATAAAACATATAATGATAAGATTTCCAGCCTAAGACACAGAGTACACAAGCAGGAACTGTGCTGTTTTATGTCTTCCAAGGTTTATCAGTGCTGTCTTGCAGAGGACTGAGACCACCTAGGAGTATTTTATTCAGTCTGTATTTCTAGAATCACCTGGACATTTTGAGGATCCCTAGGGCATTAGTCTCTCTCAAAGATCGAGTGGTAGATAAGTCAGATGCTTTAGAAAGGAGTACCTTTGTGGAGTTTCTATCTGCTTCATTCAGTCACTGCGGTGTGTGAGGAAGGCAGAACATGAAAGAAGAGAGTAGTTACTGTGTACGTGGCTCCCCCCACTTCCCTCGAAAGAAGCAGATGGTTGGGGGTCCCCTGAGGTGGCAGAAATGGGGCCATTAGCCTGTCAGTGGCTTGTGAAAGGCAGGAGCATCTGCCAGGCTGGAGGCTTGCTTGGCAGCGGGGCGCTGGGGGAGGCGCTGCTGGGGCCGCTGCAGGCAGCCTGGCAGCAACCAGCTTGGGCAGGCAGCCCCCCGGGGGGAAATGGAGGCCTGGTGCTCGCGCTCTGGCATCTCACCGACCTCCTTTTGCTCGCTCATCAGTCCTAGCTACAGCTAGGAGAGGAATATTCTGTACTGTTCTCAGCTGAGCACTGCAGACGTGCTTACACCTCCTCAAAGTGCCCGTTGTGTTTTTACTGCAACAGTTTCAGAGTAGCGAGATGAACCACACTAGATGCACTGAAGAGCTAGTTCAAAGGCTAAATTAGCATTTGGAAAAGCATCAAAAATTTCCCTTTGAGTCTGCTAGGGGGCTTTTTGTTTGCAGTTTTGTTACACCACACGCTCTTTAAGACATTCCTTTTTAGCATGAAGAATTCTTTTGCAAATCTCTTGCACAGCTGCAGTTTAATCTCCACTGCCATAGCTCTTGCGCTGCTGCTGACTGCCCTGCACGGGACAGTGCGTTCCGGGGAAGGGTGACCTGCGGTGCTGTGACAGTGTGATCACACTTCAAAGAGCAGATAAAACAGGGAGCACAGAATGCCTCCGAGGAACAAAACTGGAAATTCATATCTGTGTTCAAAAAGAATAGGCAATTTGGGCTCTATCCTGTTGGAATAATTAATCTCGGTCAGCCCGTCTAGGAGAGAGAATAAAGCATGCGGGTAAAGAGCTCTGATTCAGAGCTCCTCAAGCTGCACTTTGTGAATATTTGGCATAGGTGAATCTGGGACTGTTGCCAGTACATAATATTCTTCTGGGGTTGGTTTCATAGCCAGGAAAAGACATTTTCTATACCTGAAACTTGGGTTTGCTCCCATGAGAAAGATAATTGCATTACAGTTTGGCTGGAGGTTTATGCATCTTGGTGTGCTTTTAAATATCGTTGTAGATTTTTTACCTTTGGAAGCAGCATTCCTGTTCTGACAGGCAAAAATAAACTGCTGGGATGTCTCTTTTTAGGCCTCAGGGACATTTTCCTTACATCATAAGTATTGCAGGAGTTTGTCATGATACACATTTGCTGCTTAAAAGACATATATGACTTGCTTTAGTAGGGAACGCCAAAGATCAGGCTCAAGATGCTTTGGCATAACTGAAAAGAGAAGGCAGTGTTCAAGATTGGAGTTGTGTTTGTCAAGAGAAGTGACATCTCATAAGCTTTGCTGTTAATTGCATCTGCTTTGATTTGAAGAGGGGGCCACCTGGTTTATGGCTGGAGCTAATTTTGCCTTCGTACTCTCTCTGTCATTTAAATACAAACTACGTCCAGCACAGTCTGCATAGCGTGGCGGGGGGGAGGAGGAGGAGGAGCCATCCATAACTGTCCTTGAGTCAGATATTAATAGTATTTTTTATTTTTGATATGTTGTAATCAAAGCCTTATTTATTTTGCAAAATTAGGAATTTCTGTGACTTCAGTCTACATATTCTGCAGAACCCCAATCCACATAGGTTTTAATTAGGGACATGAAGAAGCATCATCTGGCTGATGTGGCCATCTCGGCACATGAACGTGAGCTAGGCCTTTCCCACTGTCATGGGCACTGCTGGTCCAAGCCCATCAGTGCAGTGTGCTTGCTGTGTTTTTGGAGCACATATAATTTGATGCTAGCTTTTCCAATAGCAAAGAAAAAACACTTTATGGATCATATCATCATCTGTCTGTGTGCAGTCAGCGAGCCAAAGGCAACTGCTTCATAGGCTGAATTCAGTGTGGTTTGTAGCAGTTACACAAGGGCTTATTCTGAAGTCACAGAGTGGTTGAGGTTGGAAAATGATGTTCAACCTTCCTGCTCAAACATGATCACCTAAAGCATGTTGCACAGGACTGTGTCCAGATGGCTGCCAGTCACAAAGGCTTGAAATTCCTGGTGTTTCTTAGGTGTGGCAAAAAAAAAAAACCCATAGGTCATCTATTCTTTCCCAGTCGGTAGTCCTACTGCACTTTAATTTTCAAGTAGTAGTAGTTTTTTAGCCTTCAGTGGCTTCTGCCAGTCATGGAGCTTGTTTTCTCTTTAGAGCAGAAAAAAAAAAAATCAAGAAGTGAGAAATCAGCTTTCTTCGAAATCTTAGATTAGTTAATGGAAAACTTTTATCTTTTACATTCAAGAACTAAAGTTCCTGTTTGAGATGTGCTATAGCCCCACTTCCTGAAAGTCATTCCGGATGAAGTGGCTGAGTGGCTCTCATACTGCTGCATTCACATCTCTCTGGTAATATGATTAAATATCTCTTCAACCAGTTGAAATAATAGGAATAATGTAATGGAAATCGAATGTGCTCATCAGATAAGTCCTACTACTTTGAAAAGAAGTGTAGGAGCATCTTTTTAGCACTGCAGGCGTTTCTTTTGGAGAGGAGCCATTTTTTTGTCGGAGGTGTTTTATCCTGATCTTTCCTTGCTCTAGGTAAACCATTTTTGATCTTTTGTGAAAAAAAAAGTTCAGCTTAGCCTTGATCTTCCTAAAGTACTAGTGATAATGAAAATGATATGACCAAATTAGTTTTATACTAATGGTGTCTTCTAAATTATTCCCTGTCATGCTCATTCTCATTTTAAAGCTGTTGTAGATTCAGAAAAGTTTTTTTTCTCCAATTTTAACACTGATGTCATCATCAGGTATTGAAGCATGGACCAATGGGATGAATTTGAGATATACTTCAAGTTCTATTTTATGGCTAAACTTTACCAGTCAATGCAGCTGAAAAGCTTGTTGTTTGAAAGACCTTATGTTGTCTTTATTCAAAAAGCCTCTCTCTTTGGTGCATAGGGATTTTAGCCTACCATTTTGAAACTCAAGAAATTTGTGCTGAAACCTGGATGATAAATTTTCCATGGTGGTAAATTTTCTAGGAAAATGCAGGTATTTGGAAGGATCATTACAGTATTCACGGTCATTTCTTGGGTTTCCCTTTCAGAAATGTTCCCATTGCCAGGAACCGGGAGCCACCTTAGGCTGCTACAACAAAGGCTGCTCCTTCCGATACCATTACCCATGTGCCATCGATGCAGGTAAGAACAAAAGCCATTGCAACTGTATTTTGTGTTTATTCCAAGCATATGACACCGAATATTTCCAAGGTACTTCACAAATTTATTGTGTAGTAATATAAAGGGTGAAAAATGGCAGCAGATAAAACATGTACAGTAGTGCTTTGGGGCAAGATGAAGCCTGTAATGAAAATAATCTACTTGAAATATAGAAGAAAGTTTTGTGGAATGCAACTACAGCAACTGAAATTTGGCTACAGTGTGAAAAGTGACCATCTGCTTCATATGAATAATAGACACCTGGTTAAAAGGTTGAAAGTAACCTGAAAGATGAAACATCTTTCAGGAATGCGCTCCTGAATCCAGGAATGATTCCAAGGCAAAGTATTTGTAGAATCATCTGCTGATAATTCTCACTCACAGCAAAACCTTCCTTCTCCCTCTGCAGTGTCATTTCAAACAGTCTTTGAGTAGCTGCTTTATCTTTTTTTAATCCATAGGCAAACTAATGGTTTGGATGGTGTGCTCTTGTGGGAGTTGCTCCTTTTATTCAGTGATCAGAGAAAGGGATTAGAGTCCTGTGAGTGCATTTACTTGTAAGACTGTATTGCCCCCCTCATGTGAATGCAGGTTATAGAGACAGGGCGGGTGGCTGCAAGCGAAACCTTCTTCATAACGTTGCTATTAAAAGTCTAGGAATTAAAATAGAGGGAAGGATTTGGATCATGCAGTTCTCTACAAGTGCTTGTCTTTGAGACACAAGGGGAAGGTAGAGAGCAGTGCTATTTGAGCTGTGTCATCACAACTGATAAAAAAATACTGTGTGTTTGAAATTATTTCTAGCCATGAGCCTGAGGCTGGTGAACTGGCATTTTTTAAGTGAGTTTCTCATGGAGGCAAATCCCAGGTTAGAATGAATAATGGCCCATGATTCCAGTCCACTGTAATTCACTTCTCTTGTCAAGTTTCATACAAAAAATAGTCTGAGAGTAAGTAGGATTCAGGGTTGTACCTCTTGACGGCATACGATTGAAACTTCCTACTTGTTATCCTGCTTGTTCTACAGCAGCCTACTTATTTTTCTGCTATTTTAGACTGCCTTTCAAATTCTACAATATTTGGAAAAGGTCATTTCTGAATGACCGAAGTGCACCTCATAGTATGATATCCCCCCCACATTCTGCTCCAATACAAAGGCTTTTTAATGAAATTAATGCTGTGGTGCAGTAGTGCTGATACCATGGTATAGATGGCAGGTCCTTAGTTATATCTTATACAACATATATAATGTATTGCATATTGCTCCCTCTTGGTTCTGAAGGTAGAACTGTGAAATTTTCTGTGATGTTCATCATTGCAATGCTTAATTACTTTGCAAGCAATAACAGTCTTATTTTTCCAGGACATCTGAGAGACAGGATCATCAATTTTGCTTTCATATTGTGTTGAGTAATGTGTTTCTGGTCCCCAAGCTGGCCTTCTAAACATTGCATTAATAGAAAATAAATTATAGTGCATGTGCCCAATAGGTTGAGGTGCTTAATTTGAATTAGTTCAGTAGGGAGCATTTTCCCTGTTCTAAATACAGGTATCAACATTAAGATAATGCTTTTTCTTCAGAAATTGCCTTCTTTATTAACTCCACATCCTTCTGGCTTCCTCAACAAATGGGATAGGATCCTCAAGAGGACAAGTTTATTGAACCAATCTGACTGATTCCCAAGAGCAGTTCCATGTCATGCTGTGAAGAGGCAGTACGGTGGAAAGAAAAAAACTGTGTATGATCATATTATTAAAGGCATGTTAAAATATATATATGAGGGCTAAATTAAGTTGGCATTTCCTAACATTTGACGTGACATTGCAACCTTTGGGATTTTTCTTTCCTAGCATAGCTGTTTGTGTGCAGGTTCCAAGGCTGCACTTACTGCGTTTTGTTTTATTTCATATTCCATCACAAGATGTCCCCTGTCATGTGGCCATGTGTGAGACTCCATCATTGCAAGCCAAAGTCTCCCTTTGAGGTAACAGTGGGGCAGTAATAAATCGCAGGCCAGTGTGTGGGCTGGAGCTGCTGGGAGATGGGATACTTCGCTTGTGAGTTTCCCAGGCAGATTTAATTAACAGCAGAGGAATGGTAAAACTCGTGAATCTTTCATTTCACTCCAGGCTGAGTATGATCTAGTGAGTGCAAAGACTCCTCTCTGTTTCATTATAGTTTTCCCTTGCTTCTTCCTCTTCAGGCTGCTCTTGTCCTGTATCTTCTCCATTCTGACCATTCATCTAGCTGGTTTCAGGTTCCTTTTCTCAGGTTTCTTACTCCAGTCTCAGTATAAGAGCCAGTTCTCCCTTCTCCTTTCTGATCTTTCCTTTGCTCTGTTTTCTAGCTGCCATTCTCACTTCCTTTTCTCTGCTTATACATTGCTCTCTTTTTCTTGATTGCTCTTAATTCCAGTTTTCCTCTCTGAGCTTCTTTAATCTATTCAGTTCTCCTAGCGCAGCTCCTTGTCCACTTAGCTCTGCACACTTAGCCGAGGGCTAATCGGTCCCACTCTCCTGTGCCTGATCCCACTAGCTGTTAGTCTCCAGTCTTCTGGCAGAGTCCGCCCTGATTCGATCTTGGCCTTCTTCTGCTGGCTCTCTCCCAGCACAGCTGCTCCCGTTTACTTCCCTCGGGCTTGGCATGAGTCTCCCATCTTACTCTGCAGCATTGTGTGCATCTGATCCTACTCATCCTTGATGCCCTGCTCCTAACTTCCACTAGCTGTAGCTTCCTCATCCTTCTGACCTCAGCTCTTTTTCCAGTCCCAGATTTGCTTTCTCAGTGACCGTCTGGGCTGCCTTCTGGACCAAAACATTTTGCTGTTTTGAAATGGTCACCTCCTTTATTCAGTCTTGCATAAGCCTTAAAAGTGTCCCCTTACAACCTCCCTGCTTTGGGTGCCTGAATCTGAGACCTTCAGAGGTTCATTTACAGGAAAGACCTTTTCATCCCCAAGCAAAAGCATATTTGATGGAATTTTCAAAACATCTAGGTAATAAAATATATGAAACCTCTCCTAGGACATAAAATTAAGGTGCTCTTGTCTCCTGGCAAAGGGCTGTTTTGCTTTGGTGTTCAGCTGGCAAGGATATGCCACAGCTAGAGTTCAGACTCCTGCCACAGATCAAGGAATGGTGCAAGTATTTTTTTTTTTTTTTAAATAATTGCTAGGATGTGTAACACAGACAAAATAACTTTTTCCAAGAAAGAGTCTTAAGGAAATGGTTCGGCTGCTTTAGCTGAGGACTTCAACCAAAACAAACAAAAAAGCTCAGCTTGAAATAGATTCTCAGCATTCAAAATTTCTGCCTGGAATCCTAACAGGGAAAGACCTTGTTTGCTATTGGTGGGAATAATCAAGCTATAACCCCCCTTATAATAAATCTATATAGAAGAAATACGCTATATGGAATAGCATTTCATTTTCAATTATGCCCAAGTAGAAAACCTAAGCTTCCTTGAGAAGCAAATCAGCATTCTCTCTTCTTTCTTCTGCCTGCTACCTGCCTATAAACCCAGTACTGCTGTCGTATTTCTCAAGTTCCTTGAGCTCTCTAAGACTCTGATTTCAAGCTGGTTGCCCTGTGATGAAGGATGGTGCTGCCTTGCTCTGCTGAGGAATCTGGGATTCCTCCTGATTCCTCCTGCCTCTCCAGAAGCTCGTGCTGACATTTACAAGGGCGCTCAGGGCTTGTGGACGATGGATCACTCTTTGCATCTTCAAAACAAGAAAACCCTTCTCGGAGTGGTCGCCGAGGAGCACTTAGCATTTAACAGAGCTGCTGCCGTGTCCCTGGAAGTGGCGGTGCCCTAGCTGAGATCGGTGTCCGTGTCTCGCCATGGTCCTGGGCAGTTGCACGGGGAACTGAAGTGCCTCATTCCCGCAGCATTGCTGTGGGTTACAAGCTAGTCCTCTTTTCCTTAAATCCTGGGTGAAGGACTGGAGAGCGCAGTACTTCAAAATTCCTTCAGTTACTTGCAGTTATTTTTTTATATTGCTTCTTAGGGATAGATTTGGCTTATATCCAAGCCAAAAAGATTTAAAACTAATTTTGTGGTAACTCTTTCTTTTTTTCCTTTTTTTTAAATATAGAGGTCCTGAGTGGTTTAGCTCCATACATAATAAAACTAAGAAACGAGAACAGGGTGGGGGAAAAACGTTGCTTTTCCTCAGGATTTTGGAAGGCTGCAGGGCTTGCGCAGCCTCTGATCACGGCGCGGCCCATCCTGCCATGCCTGGCCGCCCGCAGCGGCGGCTGAGGGCTGACGCCGCGGCCTGCTCTGTGCTCTGGCACCACAGCCTGTTCCGTGCTGCGGCCTGCTCTGCTCTGCGGCCTGCCCTGCGCTTGGACACCGTGGCCGTGGCCTGTTTCGTGCTGTGGCCTTAGCTTCCTAAGCTGCTCGTTTGCGCCTAGTGCCACTTCCATACATCCTAACGCAGTTGGCCGTTTCATCTCCCTTCACCCAAGGAAGCTCTGTCAATATCGGAACTGCTTCTGCGCAAGAAAGCTGAACTCCTCACAGCCATTTGCATAAAAATCACAACTACTACTGCCACTTAAATCATTTTTATATGGAAATGACTGCGGTTAACATTGTGTGTGTATGCCTTTCATCTGCCCAAGTTTATAAAGAGCCTCTGATGTCTGAAGATAACTTAGTCGTAGGGACATCTCCATGGAAACAAGATCTTTGTTTTCTGAGATTTTTGTATCTGTTCCTGCTGTCTGTTCCTCCCCACCTGGAGTCAGATCCTGATTGTCACAGCACAGTCGTCCCCACAGCATCCCTTGTAGGAAGTATCACAAACAAAAGATTTCTGACTGCCAATTAGGAAAAAAATATGAGCAAAACACAATTTTAGAGAACAGAAATCTGTGTCTCCACGAGGGTTGTTGAAGATGGGTAACAAGAAGAACACAGAGGGTGAGAAAGTGTGAAGCTTATAGAAGAATAACCGCTTCTGTTAAAAATGTTTTAGGTTTTCTCCAACTACTTTATGCAGAAAATCTGCACAAACAAGCATGAGTCTCCATTCTTTTTCCCCTTCTGCCACGCTGAGCTGATTGTAGCTGTGTGTCTGATGACTTTGGGGTGAATTTTCATCTGTGATATAAAGTGTTTGGAATTGCCAGCTGAAATCCAATGCAGCTTGGTAATGATGAACAACTTGTGCCTTCTTATTGGTATTCAGTCAGTTCTGTACAGTGAGCTGGTATTGCTGTATCTCAGTCACATAGTAGTCTTTTAAATCATAATAGGAACCAAAAGGAGTTAGCATTAATTGGATCTGCTATTGGTGTTTGCAGCAAAAATCCCAAACTTAATAAGAAATTGAGCTCCATACTCAGATGAATCATGAGGCACAAAGTGTCTGAGAGTTTTTTCTCATGTTTGTGTCATCTCCCTTTTTGCTGGACTAGATGGAGAATTCATTCCACCACTGTGCAATTTCCAAGGAAAAAAAGGAAGAAAAAAATCATCCTGTTCTACTCCACTGTGTATATTTTTGACAATTGCTGTATTGCACAGTGATAATTCATGGCATTGTCTAAAAGGAGTGTTCCTGCCTTTGTAATGAGACAATATTTTATTTATTTTATGTCTTGTGCTAGTGCTGCATTTGAAATTGTTATCTGTGGCAGGATTAAGGGTTTTTCCCTCTTTGCTAAAACCTCTCAAGTTACTTAGCCTATGGCATGCTGCTTGCCTTTGATTGGGGGCAGAGGCATTGATGTTGAAACATAAGCATTTCATAGCAGAGGGATGCGCTGCCAAAGCTTGGGTGTCTAGAAAGCTTTTCCCTCAAGCTTTAGTTGCAGCCTCCTGCTGTCTGCTAAACTCTTCCAGCAGATTGAAACAGCAGGTAGCGCTGGTTATGCGACATACTTAAGAGTGTTTTAAATTAGCACATTTTATTTACCATTGTGCTGCTTTACTTGCCAGCTCTCTGGTAGGTTGAAGAGGAGAGGGGGTCATAAACACCTTGTTGAGCTCTCGCAGCGCTGCAGACGTGTGACTGTGTCGCTCCGCGTGTTTTACGTGGTCATCTCAGAAGTTGGGGCGAGCACGGTCGAGGCTTTGCTGCTGCAGCAGCAAAGGCTGGAATTGCTGAAGGGGGCTGAAGGATTTGGAGGCTTGTGATTCTTACTCTGTACAGAGGATGGGGGAGACGAGGGAATGTTTGGACTTGTCTTGGTAATCCAGGCAACATTGTCACCAGGGCTGTGTGCTGATTTTATTTGCTAAAGCTTTGGGAGTGGGATGGGTAAATTTGGTAATAATTCCTGAAAGAGATCTTTGAAAAATACATGCCTGAGAGGCAAGATTAACACATGTGATGTATTATTCAGAGTCTTCGTTTTATTAAAAAAGTAATAAATTGCTGTCTTCTCTTCCTCTAGATTGTTTACTAAATGAAGAGAATTTCTCAGTGAGGTGCCCCAAGCACAAGGTAAGAACTCTCTTCTGCATTAGGCCTGTTTATTGCTGCCCTCTTCTGAGGTCTCAATTTGTTCTAATAATTTTACACGTGGATAACATCTGCAGTCAGAGATGCTTTTAGATGAATTCTTCTGTGATGTATTCTTGTGGTGCATTCTGGGGGCAAACATCTACTTCAGAAGAATATAGAGAATTTAAGAAGATAAATTAAGCTTTTGCTATATCTGTAGTTGTTCTTTAGATCCTTGATGACTCTCACAAAGCCCGAGCTTCATTTCCTGTCTTTTGTGATAGAATCAGTACCCTGCTCCCTGCTTCTGTTCAAGTGTTACATTGAAGCTCTGGTGGTTTTTCTTTTTCCTTGGGATTACTGAGGATGCAAGAAGGAAAGAAAATGTCTCGTGGAAATGTTTCACCTGATTTCGGAAAGAAGAAGCTATCAAAAACGGAAGCCCCTTGTCCTAGTTTAGTGGTAGTAATTAGACTGAGCCCCACTGCTCAGCCTGTGATTAGCCTGTTTAGTTGTTCTGTAGATCTTTGCTGGTTCTTCAGAAAGAGGAGAGTCATTTCCTGCCATGGGTGACAGGCTTGGCACACGCCACTGCTGCTGTTGGAGCTCATCCCAAGCAGCCGAGCGACTCTGGAGGCCGCGCTGTCGCAGTGTGCGGAGCCAGACCACTGCATCCCTGTGGAAAGAGGAGATGGGTCCTGTGCCGCAGCCGTGTCGTACCGAGCGCAGAGCATCTCCCCCAGCACATAAAGGAGGATGCAGCTCCGCAGAGGCTGTGGAGACCAGTCCAGCCTGGGGGTTTGAATACTCAGAAGTATCCAGAAAAAATGGCTGTTCTTGTGGCTGGTTGGATACATTGTGAATTGTATGAGAGCGCGAATGGTGCCTGTTGGGAAGACTGTAAGGGGCAGGAATCCTGTTGCTCCTCACATGGATTAGACTCTGTTTAGCCCGTGTCTGCAGATCTCGTCCTTGCGTTGGGATGTGAGTGACATCTGGTGGCCTGCTCCCTTTACAGACCCTGCTCCATCTGTCCTTCGTAAACACATGGGTTGCCTCTCACATTCCTTTCTGGATGGTCTGCCACAGTTTGGTGTATTCATACACGCACGATATGGTACAGGGGTGGTACCTTTTTTTGTGTTAGATATGTTCATTCTACTCATACTGGAAAACTGTGGGAACATTCAGCCTATGGTTTAGACCTGGCCTGCTTTTTCATCATATAAAAGAAAGTAACCTGTTCTGTACAATTGTGGGAATGATGCAGGAGAAGCAGAGCAAGCTTATATTCCTGCATTAATGCTCTGTGAAGATCTTACCACATACTGGAAGAAAGGAGCTCTCCTTGCAGAGGGATGCAACTACAGAAGTGCCATCCTCTACCCAACTCTGGTTACTTACCTAAAGAGGAAGACTATATCTATGAGGGCTGATTTATTTTGCTGGTCCACTGCCAAGAAGTGTCAAAGGGAAACAGTTTAAAAGGTTTTCAGAACTGGCTTGGGTCACTGCTGCTGTGTGTTTCTACCTGCTGTGATCAGGCCCGAATGGCGAAAGGAAATGCAACTGTTATGGCAAGAATTCACAGTACTGTAGAAGATACTTAAAGGGATGCACTGATTTCTGAGAGGAGCGAGGGAAAGAGTGACAATTGATTTGATAAAAGTACATTGTGAGGCAATAGGAGCTGGGAATTTTATTCAAAACTAACAACAACATTGCAGGAAAAAGAGGAAATTTGACATTAGCAGCTTTTCTTTGATACTGAAATTTGTTGCTTTTTTCCTAGTAAAGACATAAATCATTTGTTTGAAGTCACGCAGGGCTTTCTTGGCTTGCTCATGACTCTGCCCTTGCTCTACAGTTACTGATCATTACTGGTTTTCCCCAAATCCTTCTACAGAGTGAAATGTGCCTTCCCCTTGCTCTTTCCTCTGTAGTAAATGGAAAGTGGAGTTCCAGCTAATTGCAAGGCTGGAGTAGAAGGGGTGAAAACCGCCACTTTAGAAACTTTCTGAATAGCAAACAAATGACAGGAAGATTTTTACAAGAGATGAATGCGAGCGATTGAGAGGAAAAGAGACTTTCAATTAAACGGTTTAAAGCTCTCCTTGTAGGTAACATCAGTTCAGCATTAGTAGCTAATTAGTAGCTGTCTGATATTTGCCTCCTCAGTTCTTCATTAATGGGTGGAAGAGCTGACTTTGTAAATCCACTGACACTTAGGAAGTCCCCCAGTACAGTTCCCTCTCACCCTTTTTAGCCTGTGCCTCCTATCAGTAACTATCATCATCATAAGCGGCTCCTGGAGAGCAAAGGGGCTCCCTGCCTCATTAATTCTGCTTAATTCTTCAGGCATAAGCAAACCAAGTCTGGAGGGACTGGTCCTGCCTTTAACTCCTCTCCCCAGTGGGCTTTCCCTTTTCCTTCTGTTGGCACTGATGCTTCAACCATCCATATCCTGAATGTGCTACTTTTGCAGAAAAGCAGCTTTTACCATGGGAAAACACTTGTCAGAAAACTAACACATTTTGAAGAGGGGTACCTCTGCTCCCAGCTGCAGTCCAGGCCATGCATGGGTGCCCCCCTGCCTGGGCTGCAGCTGAAGGGGAGAGGCAGAGGCGCATGAAGGAGTGGGGATGTGCATATGTATATATACATATATATGGGGAGCGCATATATATGGGACAGGAAACACCACCTTGTGCTGGCCCTGCAGTCCTAGGTGGTCTTAAGCCAAACACGTCAGCTAGGGGATGTTTTGAAGAGTTTGTGCCAGAGCTTGGTAATAAATTTCTGTCTTCCTCATATTTCCATATCCCAAACTCTTTACTTCTTCAAAATGACTAGCTTTTGTCGCAGGGAAAGCTCTGTCTGAAAACGTGTGTCTGGTTCTAATACTGACTTTTCTTTCTCTCTCTCACTATGTGTGTGCTTCTCTTTCCCTCCCCCTGTCTTCCTGTTCTCCCTAATTTTCTTTTCCCTCTTCCTTTTGGCTTGCCGGTTTGTCAGCCCCTCCTTCCCTGCTCTCTTCCCTCCTTGCAGAACAAGATGGTGAAAGGCAGCCTCAGCACAGAGCAGTCGGAGCGGGGGTGAGGGGGGCAGTGTGCTCCTGGGAATGGAAATATAAGCAAGCACAGGTGAGTTGGGGAGAGTCTCCAGTTTCCACCTGCCTTCTCCTGTGGCTTCTTACCTCCAATGCCCTTTGCTTCTCTGAGAGAACAAGGTGCTTTTGTGTACATGCAGAAAAGCTGTAATTACCTAGATCTCTTTTTTATTTTTTCCTGCTACCAATCTGTTCAGGCTGGTGATTTCAGCTTTGCCTTTCCGCAGCAGTGCCTTCTGTTTAGTGGTAAGGGGCAGAGCTCATTAGCTGCTCCAGCTGCCTGGTAACGCATTATACCGGTGCCAGGAGTCTCCCGAGGCCACCGCCACGCAGGCGGAGGGAAATAAATTAACCTTACAGGGAGCCCATGGCTTTGCTTTCAGAGCAACGCTGTGCTATTTTGCACACAGACGGGGCTGAGAGGAGGTGAGAGCAGGGGCACAAACTCTCGGATTCCTGGTGCTGGCTGTAGTCGCTGCCTCCCTGTCCCTGGCCGGCTGGCGACAGCGGAGCGAGCAGGGCTGCCCAGAGCGGATGAGCCGCTCCTGTGCCCCAGTGCGCCTTCCCGAGCACTCAATGTGCCACGTGCTCTGGAATTGCACTGATCTGGAACTTCTTTTTTTTCTTTTTCCGGCTGTATTGGTCTGTTAGGTCATTTTCCTAAATCCAGCTCCCTGCGTGGCAGGGTGAAAGTCTGGGCACAAGGAAGGAGCCGCACAGAGGGGAGAGTTAGTGCGAAGGAGCAGGATGAGGATGGACTTTTATGGTGCTTGGTTTCCCCAAAGTGTGTTGCTGTTTGATGGCAACAGGAAAGTCTAAATGAAGCAAATATTTGGTTTGAGATCCATTCCTATCATCATCTTTTCCCATAAACTACTATCGACGTAAATATCTTGACTTATTCTGTTGCTTAGTTGCGTTTCTTATGCAACCTAGGTACCTTTCAGTCTTTTTCTTGTGATTATGTAAGTTATCGTGTGTGCTGTGTGAGCTAAGTATAACAGCTGCCTTCCCTCCCCACATTTCCTGTCTGCCCTTACCTTAAAATCTTTCATACTTCTCCAGCTGAGTAACTGTGAAGTGGTTTCAGTGGTATTTTCTATGACAGGTGAGGGATTTGCCAAATAATTCTCTTCTTTTCTCTGGTGTTTAGTGTCTTCACAGAAGACGTCTCTGTGTTTGGTATAGACGCTTCGTAGGGAGTCCACTGACTTGGCTAAGCTCTGCTGTGTCTGTTTTTTTTTTTTTTTTTTTTTTTTTCATTTTAACAACATTCTTTTTTATTTTAGAGGGTTATTTAAAAAGTTGCCATGCAAATAATACTAAACTTTAAAGTTCGTTATTTGAGCAATTTTTTGCTTCCTTGGTAAAGGTCACCAGGATTCTTTCATTTAAGCTTTCCTCTTTTTCTTAAAGTGTAAATGGTCACGTAATTCATAATGTTAAAATAGGATGATAGTCTCACAGGTAATGTGTCCATGAGATAATGTATCTTATAAATATACTATGCTATAAAATATGAGTAATTTTTTGTCAGTGATGACTTTGAGAGCATTTCTTTAGGCAGATTTTAAACACCAGGATATCCCAGAGACTTTTTTGCAACTTTGTTTCCTGCAATATTTTCCAGCTTCTTTTTTAAGTGCATAGGGCATCATAAGAATGCATTGACTTAAGGCCCTACAAGCTCTGGGATCTCAGCACAGTGTTTGCAGTGTGGCTGCTCTGTGCATCTCTTTGAGGCATCATCTCTTTCCAGTTCCACTTTTTCCTAAAGTAGTTCTTATAAGGTCCTGTTTAACTGACCCCTTTTGAGGCTGACGCCTCCTGAAAGGTCATCAACCTGACCTTGCATCACAAAATAAAACCGTGGAAACCCGAAAGATGCAGTTCTTAAAAGGCAGCTTGCTGCGGAGCTGTGCTGAGGGGAGAGGGTCAGAGGAATTCTGTAGGTGTGCGGGTGCTTGGCAGCTCTTCTGCCGCCAGCCTTGCGTGGGGATGGAGGTGCAGGTGGCTGTCAGGATGGGGGGCAGCGTTAGCCTCGGGTCACTCTGAGGCCCCATAGGTTCAGCACAACCCTGTGCGCTGGACTGTAGCCAAGCCAGTCAGTGTGTTGTGTCTCTGTTTGTTGCTTCTCTCTCCCCGAGCCAGCTGCCTCAGAACGTTTGGATCCAACCCAGATCTGGAGAGCGACTGTGAGAGCGAGCCTGGTGCCCTGGACGCCATCCAGCAGCAGGAAGGGCTCTGTGAGGAGCCGCTCTCCCTGCGGAGCTGCTGCCCGATGCCTGGCTGTGCTCCAGGCTGCAGGAGCCGGGGAGCCGTGCGGCCTCCCTCCCACTGCGCCAGGGAGCCTCTCTGCCTCCCTCCCTCCCCAGCTGTAACCCCACAGCCCACCGTTCTCATATACATATAAGTACACATATACACAAGCTCACCTTGGTCTTTCCTGTGAGCAGGGCGTCCCCACATGGGGACTGTCTCTGCGGCTGGAGATGCTGGGATGTTACCTGGTTACTGTGATGCTGATGAGCGCTGCACTGGCTCCCGAATCCTGCCTGGGGATCCTGGAGCTGGGAGCAGGGTGGTGTGTGTGCATGGAGCATGCACCGCGTGTTCCCGACGACCTTCTGCAGCGCTGGTGCTGGGCTCTCCCCTCGCACAGTCCTGCTAACTGATAGCACAGGACTGACCCAAGTTACACAAGTTGATCGTACTGAAGAAGTGAATCAGTTCTGGGCCTCACTTAGGTTATGGGAGATAAGGGAAGAAAGTGACAGTTGTTTCAGGCTTTGCTTTCTTGGCTGTACAGCTCAAGAATGAGTGTGGTGGCTTCAGAAAAATGAATTTTTAACTCTGCAGTTTTTGTTTTGAGCTAGGTCCCTCTGAGCTTAGATGAACTCCCAGAATGAGATTTTGTTCTCCTCAGAGAATGTCTGGACATGGAGAAAGAGAATGCCAAGCACTAGGACTTTCCTAGATTTGTCTTGAAAGACACAAATTTAGTCCCTCCATGAACTGTTGCTATCACAAGGTGGCAATTGGAACAAAAAAACAACTAATTGAACTGTAATTATTTTAACTATAGCTTTAGCTCTGTGAAATCCGTTCATTTCAGGAGTTTGGTTCCTGCAGTTGGAGTCTGATCATTTTGATACCAGTTGCGTTACCTGTGACACGTTCGCTGAAATCACTGTCCGATGGCTGCTTGGGGGCCTGTGTGACACTGCTTGGGTGCAGCCTCCCCGGAGCGCAGGTCATCCCCACGGCAGAACTCGAGGGCCCTGGGCCCTCACTGTGAGGTTGGGACCAGGGAACTCCCTCCTCACTGCCGGCGCCGGCTCTTCGGGCGAGCATCTCGCCCACGTGCCAGGGCTCTGTCCCTCTACGCCTCCTCCAGAGCCGCCCTGGCCTCATCCTTGATGGTTGTTTCCGCCCCGCGGATTCACCCTTAGGGACTACCCACCGCTCCCAGCCCGCAGCAGCGGGTGGTGGAGCAGCCCTGGGCAGAGCGCAGAGGCACCGTGTGACCGTTGCCGCTCTGTGTTGCAGGTGAGGCTGTTGAGATAGAGCGCAGAGGCCATTCCCGCTGAGTGGAGTCTCCGGCGCCCTCCGTGCAGCCCTGCCCCCCTCGACGTGCCTGCCGACGCCAGCACTTCCTTCATCAACTCGTACATCACACCCAGGACTGATGACATCGCCGGATCTGACCAAGGAGTCCGAACCAGCTGTTTCCATGGACACAATCTCCATAGTGACAGTGGGGCGGGGAGGGGGGAAAAAGAGGAAACAGGTGGGGGGAATTAAAGAGGGAGGGATAAATATATATATATATAAAGATCTATTTTTTAGTCTTGAAAGACTTTGTTTTAAATGAAAGGTGCGCTATCCCTTTTGATGCTTTTGATTAAAGATGACAAAAACCCAGTTAATTTGAGAAATCTGTAGTTAAAGTAAATATTGAATCCAAAAGCAAAACAGGGCTCTTGGAGCCTCACATTTTGTTGGAAAGAGCAGTGTAGGAGTATTCCATGCAGGACTTGTCCCCCTTCCTCTTGCTTGCTTTCTGACCACACGCAAGGAAGTTCAGTTGTAAAATAGAATCACGCAAGTTGTGTGTCAGCTGGGAGGAAGGCAGGGACAGCTACAGGCAATGGGCTGCTGGTACCTACTGTTTTTGAGAAATGCTCTTTCCTAATAGCGGAAGCTTGAAAACCACCTAAATGCTCCGAGATCAGTCACTCCTGAGAGGAGAGGTCCCGTTGCCTGCGGTCGCACACCCGAACGCCGACCTTCCTCCCACAGCAGCTTCCCTCCTGCGACGGAGAGAGAAGTTTCTGCCTCTGGGCGCAACAACGTGCGGCCCTAGAGTGCTCCACGAAGCTGCCTTCAGTGTCGAAGGTGGCCGGAGGAGGACACCAGGGTTTTCACCTGCCAGACTGGGAGACGGAAGAGGAGCTCTGAATGCTGGTAGAATCAGTGTGTTTAAACTGTCAGGGAAAACACAGTTACCCCGGCTTTGTTTTCTGTTTTTCTTTTCCAAAGGAAGGAAGAGGGAATGTGAGCTTAACCAGCTACACTTTTTTTTTTTTTTTTTTTTTTTGTAAATTGTGTAATTTTTAAACATTTGGGTTTAAGGAAAAACAAAAATTTGATTTTTTTTTTTCTTGTTAAGGCCTTAAGAAAGGGGTTAGTGCATCTTTCAGGGGTCACTCTGCCATGGGAATAAAATAGCTGTTTCACAAACAGTTTTATATAAAAAAAGCTTAAAAAAACCAAAAAAACTAATAAACTTCATTTTAACCTTGTCTCCTTTTGTTTTGTGCGAACTCAATTTGTTTAAAAGGACAAAGAGACACTCCTGTCTGCTGCTTTTGGGTTTATTTGCTTTCATCAGGTCTGCCTGCAGTGATGACCTTCTGAACTGGCCCAGCAAGAGGAAGACCGCAAAAACTGTTCCTTATAAAAGCTTAGGATCTGTAGGACATTCAGGATAAAGAGCCAGTGACTGGATGTGTTTTCTTTCTGTGCAAGGTGGTGGCGTTTCACCGGGTCCCTGTCTCCCCTCAGCGGAGGGCAGCAGATCTAGTGGCATCAGTCAGCGCCATGTTCACTGCGAGGTCACTGTAGACAGGGTCTGACCAGCGTGGCTTGGATTAAACATGGAATTGATATTGTGGGGAGGGAAGAACTATTTTAGAAAGTAACATACTGGATGCTTGCTCAGCTACTCACATTTTTGAGTGTTCAGCACATAAAATAGAAAATCTATGAGAGCTCATATTAAGATATCTATTTTAACTCTATTTTTAAAGATCAGTTTAAAGGTTTTGGAGATAATTTGGCAGTTATTTATTTCTGGAAGTTGCTACTCTCACTGAAAAGTGTTTGGAAAGAAAGGGCAGTCTTCTGCTTCCTCCTTTCCCAGTAGCAGCTACTGAAGTTCATATGTCCTTCTACATTAAGAAATATACCTGTTGTGATATATGTCACTAATGTGTCCTGAATTGGTGCTGAAAATATTTAACTGCTGGTGTAGTCAGAAAAAAAATCATTTTTAGCATAGATAATGTGATTGAGTAAATGACTTCTTTTCAACTGAATAAATTTTTTTTCCTAGTGTCTGTTCTATTCTCCATGTTCTGGAAAAAAAAAAAGATGGAGTTACTATTGTTGCATTATTTTTATTGGTGAAGAATCAGTTGAGTGGTGCTACCGCAGAAAAAGCTGCTGAATTTGATGCTTTTGGCTCTTCGTGGTGCTGTGGTGCATCTGGGGGAAAAGGTGTTGGGGTCCTTGGGAGGGAGGCGGTCAGAGCGTTTCCTTGTGGGTGCCCGTGGCTACTGTGGAGAACCACAGCGCCTTGTGCACCTCGGTTGAAAAGTGGTAGGAGTCATGTACAGCAAATAAATAAATGATACCACACCTGACTCCCTGATAAACATTTCTCGTTGGGAAGCACTTTCCTGCTCCTCGAATCTGCTGGTGCTGCTGGAGGGACGTGTCCGTTCGCAGAGCTCCAGCAGGTTGGTCATTTTGGTGGGAGAGCCTTCCCAGAAATCAGAGCTGTCGGGATTCTCTAAAACCAGCCCTGGAGGAATTTAAAACACTGTTCAGTAGTTTTGGGGGAGCTCTTGAAAATGACCTTGCGCAGTCATATAATCCTCTTGGAAATAATTCATTTCTGATCAAAATGTACAAAGTGCCTGTGTGGATATTCAAACCCATGTACCAGACATAAATGAGCTTGATCCTGCAGAAGAAATTGGTTAATGATAATTTGCTTGATAGCATGGATACCTCAATGAAAGAAAAAAAGATTTGGAAATCTTGTCTAATTTGGATCTCGTGGAGCAGAAATGACCTATGCTGAACTTTAAAACGGGACTGTATAAAGAAGAAAATCCATGGCCCTTCAACCATATGGAGAGTATGTATTTGGAAGAGAAAATGAACTAGCAACAACCTGGATGAGAGAAACTATTTTCAGAGTTCTCTGTGCTGTCCATTCTCACCAGGATCTCTGCAAGGAATGTGTGGAGTAGCACCATGTCCCTGGGAAATTTAAGTGACTGTTAACCAGTGTTTCCAGAGCGAGGGGCAATTAAAAAGATTCTCACAAGTAACTTGAGTGAGTCACTGCAGTAACCGCTGAGCGAGTGCAAACGAAAAGGTGGAGATTTTCCATGGAGGATCCATCAGGCATCGGCACAACCTGACGGGGTTTCAGCAGAGGCCAGAAGGATAAAATATGCACAGGAATTGATTGAGAGTCTGGATACTCGTAACCAAGCATACCTTGATCCCAGGAGCTGCGGGTTTGTTCCTCGGGATGTCTGCCCGCAGCACATGCAGGTGTCAGCCCAAGCAGCAGCTGCCCAGAGCTCCCGGTGGGCTCAATGTGACGGGGATTTCACCAGGATTTGCAACGTTCTTGGGCCTTGAATTGGCACAGAACCAGCTGGGCTGGGAGTGCGAAACAAAGCTGAGAGGAACCGCAAGAGCTGCGGTGCGGAGCATGGCCCACAGGGAAAAAATGCATGTAATGCGGGGAACCCAGCTCACACCAGGCATGGGAACATGTCTGGTCTGCCTTTTGTTTTCAGTTTGTCACATACGGGCAATTAAATGGCAGCTCTCTGGTATTAGCACCATTTCATACATGCTAGGAACGTGTAAGAAATGGAGAGTCAGGGTGTGTGAAGAAAGGCAATCTATATAATTAAGGGGACCAGTTAGAGGGGAATCCTTTGGGGCTGAGTAGTTTCCTAAATTATCCTGGCTAATAGCTGTTATGACAGCTGGAATTCTAGAGGAATTCAGCAGGAATTCTGTATGCCACTCGTGTGCACTGGCTGCATTGGACATACCAGAAATAGGTGGTAGAGGGCTACAGAATTGCTTGGACCTAGTCCCTGGCTATAATAATGTCTGGAAAAACCGTCTATCTAAAAATATGGAAAACTGCATTTAAAATATCAGACTGTTAGACTATTTGGATGGTTGAGGATAAGTAACTCGATCATTACTGTTGGGTTTGTGTGTGTGTGTGTGCGTGTGTGTGTGTGTGTGTGCGTGGTTATAAACTGTGTGTAAAACAACAGGAAGCGCAAACCAGATTCAGTTACGGATCTAGAAAATGTAAAGATTCAGTTAAGGTTTTGTGGCTTTACTCATTTTTATGAGAAGCTGAAAGTCTAATTACAGCCATTGCTTTGGATTAGTAGGAGAAAGAGTGCTTGAAAATTTGAGCAAGAGCTTCAGAATGTGAAAGCGTTAAAATATCCTTTATCATGAAACAGATGAGCTTCTTGGGGGTTGGGGAAATATTTCCACCAGATATCTTAGGGTTTTTGTTTTGTTTTGTTTTTTTTGTTTTGTTTTAAGGTAGAGCTACTACCTTATGCGAATCTGAGAAACTGTCCGTAAAGGCAGAGGGCAAAAGCAGTCGTCGTTAGAAAATTGTGGGAGACCAGGAACTATCAAGCACTTTCCCAGTCATGTTAGCTGCCATGGCTCGATGCCAGTACATTGCTGAAAAATCCCTTCCAGATTCATATCCTGCGTTGCCAGCTGCAAACCCAAACTGTGCATTACCCAGCAAACAGCCCAATGCTGTTGAAATGCTCACGCGAGCTGCCGAGGTGAGGACCACCAGCCCAGGGCAGCAGGGCTGGACTCAGGGCACAGCGGCAGCCCGTGCTCACGGGCCGAGGGAGCCGCTGCTCTCGGTGGCGCTGCGTGCGCACCTGGCTCTTTGCTCTGCCCATGGCTGTGCCAGACCCGCAAGGGCTGCCCCGCAGCCAGCAGCCTGTGGGGCTGGCAGAGCCGCCTCCTCGGCAGGAGCGACGCGCTGGGAAGTCTCCTGCGGGACGTGGGTGCGGGGAAGCGCTGCTGGTTCCCCTGCGCGCTCACAGGACCTTCCCCACACTGTGCACAGAGCTCTCCCGTACCCCACTGCTGCTCTCCCCGCTGTGTTATGGTTCCCGGATGTTGAGTGTATCTGGCTGGCGTTAGAGCCGCTCATCTGTCTCAACAGCCCTAGGCAGGGCTCTCTCTCTCTAAATAATTTGAAAAGGAAAAAACAAGCAAACAAAAACCCCTCACTTGGCTCATAGCAAACCCCTAAGATGCCGTGAAGGAGATGGTCCTTCCTGCCCAGGGATCAGGACTCCAACTCAAGGCATCATCAGCACAACGAAGCCTCTCTGCCCCTAGCACTGCACACAGACACACACGCCATGGGCTGCGCTCAACACGGAGCTGCCAGCAGGTTTGGGGGGAGCTGCCTGACTGCAGGCGCACCATGACAGCTGCCTGCCCCACTGGAATTTCTTTTCCATGTCACATCTTCCAATGGGGAGCAGCAAAAAGGTCAGGAAATTTCAAAGAAGGAGCTGGGGGGCGCTCTGCCTCTGTGCTAAGGTACAATATTGTAAAGAGAAGTCACCACTGGACAGTAAATGGATTCACATGGCTTGGATTCACTTGGTAGTTGATCAAAGAAGCATCAGCATATCTCATAATGAAAAAGAGGAAAAATCTAAATTCTTTTTAGCCCCTCTATTAGGAAAACAGAATTGGACTTCCTCCTAAGCTCTTGCACTGTCTCTGTCTGAGAAGAGTGGTGGAATCTTTATTTTATTTGTAGACCTCAGAAAGGGATGTTCACATTATTTTGAGGACTGTTGAGATTACCATGACCGGATAATTACCTGTATTCTGGGTTGTAATAGAGTCTAATTCTTCTAGGGCATTTTTTTTGATCAGTTGGTCTCAAAGCACCTTATAGATAAGATAAATTTCAAGATACCAGTTTACAGTTGGGAGGCAAATACTGAAAAGCAAACTGATATCCCGTTTTTTAGTGGTGTATGATGAAATTAGAAATTGGCAGATGGAAATTGATCTAAAAGAGTCAATCAGGGACAAGCAGAATGAGGTATGTTATTTAATTTAACGCTCCTGTTTTATGTAATATCTTTCCCGCTCTTAAAAGCAACAGAGGGATTTTACTATAAAGAACACACATTACAGCTTATTTATGTAGTTGGTGTCCAGTTGCGGCTAAAACATATGAGGAGTAATCGACATGTTTACAGGTGACCATAGTGTAACTGTAACTGACAGATTGGAGATGAACGCGAAGAGCTGAATCTGCAAGAAAATCAGCCCTGCAGGGAAACGCGGCCAAGGACAGTTCCAGCAACCCAAGCAGAGTGGAGAGAATTTCACAGACGCTTAAGAGATGTCCAGAGTCGTGTAAGGTTCTTTTTCAACAACAAATGTTCTTGGTTTCACAGCATAGAAAAATAACTTACTATGCTGGGTGGAAAAAAAAATAGGAAACTTATTCTGGAGCCACAAGGTGAAAAGTGAACATTTGTAGCTTTAAAGGGGGCATTTGTGGCTACTGTATCACAGACTACTTCTATTATAAAACTCATTTTTTATTAGAAAGAAGGTTAATGTGTTGCCACAGAAACACAGACTTGAAAAAGATGCTGTTACAGCGGAAACAGAAGCGCTCTCTATGTCGAGTACGAGCCAAGGACTTAGCAAATGTCATGTTTGTGGTTTATTGCTTCAGAAGAATAAAGAAGCTCTATCTGTGGCCTATGTAAAATTGCTGCAGTCTAAAAGATGAGCAAATTGGAAGAGGAAATCATTAAGGTGTAATAAGCAGCAGCAGCAGAAGTCTGCCAGTGACTGGAGCAAATGCTGCTTTGCAGGTGGCTTTTTGCAGACACCTGTGCTTCAACCTCAACATAACCCCCACATTTCATGGGTCCTACCTCTGAGCCGAGGGTCCGCAGAGCGTCTTTGCAGTACGAAGTTCCTCCAGCAAGCTGGAGAACACCTCCCAGCAAGCTGGGAATACCTTTCACAAGGGTCCAAAATACGAGAACATCATAAAGCACTAACAGGTCCATAGAAGAACCGAGGAGAAGTTTGCTGCTGAAGCTCCTCTTCGGGAGCTGTCAGAATGAGAGGAGCTCTGGGATCTCTGGAGTCCTCCCTGGTGGAAGTGGCAGCTCCGAACAACTCCCCGTTTGTCCCCTGGTTGCGTGTGACATGGAAGAATGGCCGGGGTATGTCCTACACCAAAAGGTATTCCATGCTATTTATTACACTACACAGCAACAGGCCCTGCATTCTGTGCTTTCACACAGAGCAACCATTTTGCACCCAATGGTGGTTCATAATACAGGATAGACCCTGTTTTGCTTAGAAGGGTTTGTCTGTCCCTAAATGCTGAGGTTTGTTTGTCCTTTTTCAAGGCATGCGTTCTTGGTCCTCATTTCCTACCTCCACTCAAGAGTGACCCACAGAAAAGTGCAAAGGAAGGTTGAGAGGCCAAGACCTAAGCAAGTCCTAGGGTTGGGTGCTGCTCCGCACACATGGAGATGGGTGCGTGAGGGCTGACAGAGGATGTGAGATTTCTGAATCAAAACTTTGTATCTGTCCCAGGAAGAGACGTCAGTTTGCTGGGGTTCCACTTACTGCCTTTGCTCTAGCTAGAAGCGCTGAGACAGGGAGTCGCCAGAAGCCGCTGCCACCTGCAGACCTCAGCATCTGAGCACAGCGAGCGTTGCCGTTTTCTTCTTAGTATTTATTGGAGTTACTCTGAATTTAGGAGTAGGTGATCACGAATGGGAAAAAAAACAAAACAAAACCAAACAACACGACACCTCCTTAATGAGGAAGTGTTGAATGATTTGTGCTGAGGAACTATGCAGAAGATCAGAGCCGTTTAGAGGCTGTTTGAACAGCCTTCCAACCCAGCGCTTTGCAACAGCCACCTTCCCTATCTCTGGCTTCCCCAGGTGCATTAAAGAAATGCAATTTTATGTGTTTTAAGACTGTATGTGCTCCTCCTTTTGATCTGTAGTAGCAGAGTAACTGTGTAATGACTCCTATTTGTACATATATGAGTACAGATGCTCAACAGCTGAGGAAAAACATTTTTTTTTTTTAATGTTCATTCATCAGTTTATGCAGCTTTCAATGGAAGTGCTGGTAAGAACCCACACTGCTGTGGGCCACAGCGAGCTCAGGGGATACTTGCAGAACTTAGAGGCTGCAGCCCAAAGTTTGCCACAGGAAAACTATGGTGCCTCTACACAAGCAACAAGCAACACGCACGAAAGAGAAAACCTGGTCCTTGCAGTAGGCAGGGTTTGTACCTTCAACATAGTGATAGTGAGCCAAGCCACAGCTTCACAACTACATGGCCTTGAATCCCTAGCAATGCTGAAAAGCCTGACACTAATGATCAGAAAGCACTTGAGGGTTCATAACAGGTATAAACAGGCTCAATCACTCTCATCTTTAATTACAGAAGTCTTTGTAAGACTGTGTTTTCTCCACATTTCTCCCCGTAATCTTTCATGCTGCTTTCAGACAATTTGTGTATTTCTCTTGCACTGTAGTAATGATGCTCCTATCAGTTAGTGCTTCCTGTTCTGCATAATTCATGTCTAGGCCACTCACATGTTGTGCTTTGCAATTATAGCCCAAAGGTTTTGGGCTAAAGGAGCTCAGATTTCCCAGTCCCCCAGCCCAGGATGGGACTGCAGTTGATCTCACTTCATCCAATGGCACAGGAGCCCCCAGCACCTACAGGCAGAGGTTTTCCTCCCTTGAACTCACAGTTATTTCCATGTTGTTACATTTAAGCAGCTTCTCAGTTGTTTTTTTGCCCTGCCTTTGTCTTCATCATCCAAGCAATTCTGAAACTCTCAAGTCTGCCCTTCCTTCCTTCCTTCCTTCCTTCCTTCCTTCCTTCCTTCCTTCCTTCCTTCCTTCCTTCCTTCCTTCCTCCCTCC
>JAWLRI010000653.1:1254082-1330504 GCA_034781795.1 Crypturellus tataupa
GCGGGGATGAGCCAGGCTGAGTCGAGCCGAGTCGAGCCGAGCCGAGCCATGCGGCGGGGGCGCCGGGCCTGGGCGCTGGCGCCCGCCTGGGCACTGGTGCTTGCGTGGGCGCTGAGCGCGCGGGCGCTGGAGAACGGGCTGGCACGGAGGCCGCCCATGGGCTGGCTCTCCTGGGAGCGCTTTCGCTGCAACGTGGACTGCGAGGCAGAGCCCCGCGACTGCATCAGGTGAGCGGCGGGCGGGCCGGCCGCCCCGGCCCGTTCCGTTCCGTTTCGCCTCGGCCTGGTTATGCGGAGCGCCCCCTCCACGCGCACCGATGCGCCCTGGCCAAGGGCGGAATGGGGCACCACGTGGGAAAGGCCCCTGAGGAGGATGCATGGGCTGAGCAGGGTGGTGGGACAGCAGCACCCTTGGGCAAGGCCTGCAGCGGTGGGGAAACAGTGCCTGGTGAGGAGACTGGCTGAACCGGCGTGTGGGAGACCAGCATTGGACTGAAAGATGTGGCCAGGCCATGCAGCGTGTCAGGAAGATATTCCTACTTGGTGAGGTCTGCTAGCACTGCTGGAGACCTTCCCTGGTCATCCAGGCTTGTGTTGCAATGGCAGAGGGAGGTGGACCCTCCACGTCCATTTCCAGTTCAAAAATCCTGCTGGCTGCTGGCAGTTGGTGGGGTGGAGTTAGGAAGAGCTAAGTGTTACAGCCTGAGTCGCCGTGTCAGAGTCTGTTTCGCCCACCACAGTGAGAAGCTCTTCATGGAAATGGCAGACCGCCTGGCAGAGGACGGCTGGAGGGAGTTGGGCTACACGTACGTCAACATTGATGACTGCTGGTCAGCGAAGCAGCGGGATGCAAGCGGGCAGCTGGTTCCCGATCCCAAGAGGTTCCCCCGAGGGATTAAGGCCTTGGCTGACTATGTAAGCACATGTGGGAGAGGTTGGATCCCAAGGGAGGATGAAGATGGTGGGGGCGTTCACATGTCCCTCTATCAGCTTGGCTGGAGCTGTTGTGGCAGGAGGGCTGGGACAAGATGGAGGAGCTCATTTCCCTGGGAGATACCCTGGACTCTTGTATCTCTTCTCTCCTCACAGGTCCATTCCCGAGGCCTGAAGCTGGGCATTTATGCAGACCTGGGCACCTTCACCTGTGGGGGCTACCCAGGGACCACACTGGGCCATGTGGAGCAGGATGCCCAGACCTTTGCACAGTGGGGTGTGGACATGCTGAAGCTGGATGGGTGCTACTCATCAGAGCAACAGCAGGCGGAGGGTAAAGGCTGAACCTCGCTCGCTGACTGGTTTTTCTCTTGTAGCTACTTTAGTTGGGAGTGGCTGTCTGACTTCTGCCCTTGGGAACACTTAGCTAGCTTAGTTTCTTTCCTCACATGTCCATCTTTGCACCCCTGATGAATTGTTTGGTTTCCAAACAAGCTGCCTCTCAGAGGGGCTGCAGGGCTTATCTGCATCGGAAATAGGGCCCAGCCTGGAGGAGGAGGGAACCATCCTCACTGATCCCTTTCCTGCAGAAGTTGTGTATGCAGGAACATGATGAGCTTGGAGGGCTGAGGTTGAGTTGGTGTTTGTGTCCCAGAGTCAGAGCAGTAAATGTTTGATCCTGAGAGAAGGCAGTTTTTTGTCTGTCTCCCAGCTTTAAGTCTTTTCCCTGGCTGAGCCCATGGGTAGCTTTGTGAGGGTTTCCATTCCAGGAGGGCTGCCATGGCCTTACTGGGCTGGGTGCACCATAGCTGTAGGGCAAAAGGGTAACCTGGACAGCTCTTGGACAAAGAGCTGGTATAATGCAAGTTAATCACTCAGCTTCTTCTCTCCCTAAGGCTACCCAAAGATGTCAAAGGCCCTGAATGCGACTGGCCGTCCCATAGTCTACTCCTGCAGCTGGCCAGCGTATCAGGGTGGGCTCCCTCCCAAGGTGAGAGTTATCCCAACATATGCAGGGTCTGGTGGGTTTTCCCATGTGCCCTGGGGAGCTCTCACTGTGAGCTGCAGGAGCCCATATACTACTCTCCTTCCTTTCTTATAGGATGGCCCTGTAGATCCCAGGAGGGGAAATAAACCCCTTGCCAGGAGATGGCTGTTTCATTGGCTTCCCATGGAAAACTGGGGTTCCCAATATGACTAGGCCATATAAGCTTGGAGCAAGACCTGAAGGCCTTACCCACCCCTCTCAGCTCACGAGGGCTTGATCCTGACAGACTGTTCTCTTCAGTGTTACCTTGTCTGATTCAATGCTTGACATGGAGCTTCTACTCTTCCCCAGCATATGTTACTCTTAGTAACATTTCTTGTTACCTGAGCACAGATTTACTCACCTTCCAGCTTCTGAATCAACCCTAATCTATCCCTAATCCCTTGCAATGGTTTTATTTCTCTAGAGACTCCATGGTTGATTTGACAGACATTGTATCATATTGGGGTATGGTTCTGTCCGTCATGTTGTCCTTCCCTAGATCCCTCTGACCTGCAAATACTCGTTGGACACTGCAGCTCCCAGCAAGTCTAGGTGGCCCTTTTTGCTGTCGGGGCTGAGGGATGTAGTATCTGTGTCCCCCCAGCCTGCAGGCTCCCTCCTGCTGACTCCTCTACTCCTCTCCAGGTGAACTACACGATCCTGGCAGAGATCTGCAACCTCTGGCGGAACTACGTCGACATTGAGGACTCCTGGGAGAGTGTGCTTTCCATCGTGGACTGGTTCTCTGAGCACCAGGACGTGCTGCAGCCGGCGGCTGGCCCTGGCCACTGGAATGACCCGGACATGGTGCGGCTAGGGGGTGGTTGCATGGACCCAAGCCAGGGGCGGGGGATTTCAGGGGTTCCCTTTGTAGAGAAAAGGGAAAGGAAGAGTGATCAAGGATCTGCCCTGCTTTCAGGCAGGAGAGGAAAAAACTGTGTTGCCCTGCTAAGCAGAGGGAAAAACCTGTACTGGAGTGAACTCTCAGCTTGTTGTGTGTACCTGTCTTTTTGCCCAGGTGTTTTTGTCCTTCCCTATGCCCCCTGTACAGCAAGGGGAGAAACTGGGGTGAAGCTCAGGCTGCTTTAGAATATGTGCTGGTCACTGAGCACCTAGCAGAAGTGGGACCTTCCAGCAGTGACAGGCTGCTCAAAGGAAAGTGAAAGCGTGTGAGGTTTTCTGTGCTTACTCCCCGCCTAGCAGACTGCAGCATCGCCAAGCCAGACGTGCAGAGAAGTTTCCAGCCATTTACTGCTTCTGCTTTCTTTTGTCTCCTCTTCCTCTCCAGCTCATCATTGGAAACTTTGGCCTTAGCTACGAGCAGGCACGCTCACAAATGGCCTTGTGGGCAGTGATGGCAGCTCCACTCCTCATGTCTACTGACCTCCGCACCATCTCTCCGAGCGCCAAGGAGATCCTGCAGAACCGGCTGATGATCCAGATCAACCAGGACCCCCTGGGAATCCAGGGTCGTAGGATTGTCAAGGTTAGGGGGAAGGTGCTTTTGAGGGAGAGTAAACAGGGACTGAGGTATTGAAGGAGAGAGAGGGTATGCAGAGAAGCAGGAGAGCTGTGGCAACAGTGACCTGCTGGCTTAGCAACCCATCCAGGCCAGGATGGAAGTTACCAGCATTTCTGTGAACACCTCCTGTGACTCCAGACCCCTGCATGGGTCTTTCCTTGAACCCCCTGCAGGCCCAAGTGTTCTCATGCCCTCAAGAGCAGACACAGGTAAGAGGGATTCCAGCAAGGATGCTCTGCTGGCACTTGCCTCCTCTGGTCCTGTGTGCCTTGGGCAGGCAGGTGCTCCTGCTCAGAGCTGTTCCTGGTTTCCCCGGGGTCCAAGCGAGGAGGTGCCCTAAAAGCCTGCAGCACTTGGAGTGCTACTCAGGGCTTTTACCCTGCACTGTCTTCACAAGAAGAGCCAGTCCTGGCAGCTCTGTCTCACCAGCCCATTCCCATCCCAGGAGAAATTCCACATCGAGGTGTTCCTGCGCCCGCTGTCGCAGGCTGCCAGTGCC
Organism: Crypturellus tataupa; assembly: GCA_034781795.1. Lineage (NCBI taxonomy): Eukaryota > Metazoa > Chordata > Aves > Tinamiformes > Tinamidae > Crypturellus > Crypturellus tataupa. The sequence goes on from JAWLRI010000653.1 coordinate 1,258,066, forward strand.
CTCGTCTTCTTCAGCCGGAGAACAGACATGCCCTTCCGCTACACCACGAGCCTGGCCAAGCTCCACTTCCCGTGCGACACCGTGTATGAGGTGAGCGCTGCCGTCCTGCTGCTCCCAGAGCGTCTGAGCTCACTTCTGTGTCACCCCACGCATTGGAGACAGGAAAGGAGATTTTTCTCCTTTGCTGTGTCTATGTGGAAGGGAAAACCTGCTCCTCCACCCCGAGTTGTGTGCCACACTGCACTGTAGGTGGCAAACACCCACTTGCTGTGCTCTAGCAGGGGAATGTTTCCTGTTGTCTCTGTCATCTCCCTCTCTTAAGAAAGACTTGACATAAGACTTGACACTGCTACCTTGGACACAGAGGGGATGGCTGATTTTTCTCCTGCTCTCACCCTGTCCCTGCAAACCTTGTGTATTGATTGCTGAGCAGGGAGATTCAAGGGTGGGTCAGGTTTGAGGCTGAACCTGTGGTTAAAGCCCTCTTCCTAGGTATGGCCTGGCCAGCTCGGTCCAGCAGCAGGTGTGTTGGCCCTGGCTGGACGATTTGGAGACATCCTAGTAGTGACTGCCCCTCTCTTGCAGGTCCAAGATGTGTACAGCGGTAAGATCATCAGCAGCTTAAAGACCAGGGACAACTTCACAGTGGTGGTGAACCCCTCAGGAGTGGTGATGTGGTACCTCTCGCCACTGGCGCAGCCCTGGCACTCGCTCAGGCAACAGGGCCCCGGGGGAGGCCTCCACCCCATCCTTCTGTGACAGGGCCCTGCACCGGGACGCGGGGCAGTGCCAGGGGCATCTGCGAGGCCCTGGAACACCTTTCTCTGCATTGCGCAAGTGCCTCTCATGGATATTATTGACAGTGCGGGGGATGAAGTTTTTGCTATTCCACTGGTACAAACTTGATGATTTCTACTTAATCCATGTAAAGCAGGTCTTCTTGCTACCTGCTTCCTAAGGGTGGTGCACAGCTTGATTCCTTGATCATTGCAAAGTGCTCCCGTGGAAAGTTGCCACAGAAGATGATCCAGCCTTCTTTTAAGCTTATTGGCTCTGATACCTGAGCACTTCATCATGTCAAAGCAAGTACCACTGCAGGAACTGTTTTAACAAGGCTGTAGCATCATGTTAGGTAACAGCTCCCCATGTGTGTGATGGAGTGACTCGTGAGGGTTGGGTGCTCCAAGGGGACCTTTTCTCCTTTGCTATAATCAGCTTGTCTCAGAATAAGGAGGTGAGGGTATGGCTTCACCCCCCCCAGTGTACTCTCCACAAGACCAAGTGCTCCTGGAGGGCACATGGTTGTGGCGTAGTGGTGGGGAGGTTCACAGAGGCGGCAGCTTTGCCAGCAACCTGCAGGCCAGCACTGCTGCTCCTTAGCATGCATGTGTGCCACAGAAAGAAAGGCTAGTCCCACTCCTTCAGGAGCTTCCTACCACCAAGCTTTGCTGACACACTGGAGCACAGATGCCTCCATGCTGCAAGGCATATTGTGGTCTTGCTTTTTTTTTTTTTTTTTTTTCAGCAGGATGAGCACTCCAGGTTTTCTCAGGGAACAGTTCCTCTTTCTCCAAAGGGCAGCTACATAGACAGATCATCAGCAGGAGGAGTTAGCACTAACCCTGGAGGTGCTCGAGGCAAGTTGTGGCATGAGCTCTGAATCCTTTCCCTGATTCATTTTGGTACTTCAGCTGTGTCTGACTGTACATACGATCCTAAGTATCTGCTACCACACGTTAGTCAGGATGGGACCAACCACAAGGAGAAAAACTGCCATCCTTCCCACGTACCAACTCCTGTTGGGGAGAAGGAATATCTCAAAACATTAGGGAAGACACCACCCTTCAATCCCATGGCTGTTTCTTATCAGGGAGACACGAGAAGAACATGGCAGATGTCACCTGATCTCATGTACTTCCAACATGCTGTCAGTGCCCACAGAAGTGCTGGCTGACATGCTGGGTTGTGGCATCACTCACTGCTTCCCCCGGCCCTGTCGGAGCAATTTTGGGAGACCTACTCAGGGCAGTGCAGATAGAACAGCTAACCAGTTTTAGGTCACTTACCTACCTTGAGTGACTCAGAAAAGGGGTGCAGAGGTTGTTAAAAGTTCTCCCTGAAAGTACAAGGCAACTGAGGAAGATTTCCCCTTTCGAGTCACTCCAGCTTTCCTTTTTGAGTCACTCCAGATGACAGGAAGATTGGAACCTACTCCAGTTCGTGGAGGACCAGTGCTCAAGTCTAGCCCCTCGCAGCAGCTTTCTCCAAGAATAGCACCAAGTTCCAAATATGACACTTTGCAATGCCAATAATTAAAAAAACAAACAACCCAACTTAATGCCCATGTATGGGAGCTGGTTTTGTTCTTGCTAAGTGATTAAGACAATTTCAATAAAAGGGAAGCAGGTCCCAGACTGTCTCTCTCGCATTTATTCAGCACTGCTAGCTGCTCAGTTAGGGGCAGATTTCAGGGTCAGTACTTCCAGGGAGGAAGAATTACACAGGGAGATGGAGCTGGTCTCCTGGCAGTGACCAATGCTGAACAGGAGATGGCTTTCCAGGAGCTAAGTTGTGCTCCATAGGCCATCAGCCTTCACTGGCACAAGAGGAAACTCAAGGCTGTACAGCCTCCAATTAAGAGTGATGCTCTTTTCTTTAATGTGTATTTATTTATCCAGTATTGTCGGGGAGGAGAGGGGAAGCTGGGTTAACCATCTAGTCGGGACAGCAACTCTTAAACACAGCAAATACTGCCTGAGAGAAGCCTGCTAAAACTAAAGCTTTAGTGACGGGCAAGGTAGTGACACCACCTCTGTTAAACAGTGTCACCTGCCCAGGGGACATGGACATTGGTGACAGCAGCAAAGGTACAAACCACTCTCCACCAGCAGTCAAATGGTTAGTCAAACTGGGTGCTCCTGCCCGTCTTTTTCCCCAATCCTGATCCCAGATCCAGCTTCCCAGTGCACAGGGAGAGCACAGGATTGACCCAAAGCCAACCAGAAAGACCAGCCACGTTTATCCTTCGTCCCTGCCTTCTGTGCAATAGGCAGGAATGACAGAGATTGACATTAACATGCACAACAGCAAAGAGACAGTTAGAGTTACCAACACTTTTGTATTAAAGTGCAATGAAAAAGTTACAAACATTCATGGTTTAATATTTTAGTTTCAGAGAATCATCAGAGCATCTCTAACTCTGATTTAAAACTTTCTTTTTTTAGAAAAGTTCACTTCCCTCTATGCTAGGCTTCTTCAAGAATTCATTTTCATACGTGTGCAAACCTCACTTAAAGGAGAGCCCTGGCATGCAGGGAAGTAAGATGAAAATGCTCCTTCCTCTTCACCGAGAAAGCAGGAAGACTACAGGGAAGAAAGAGGATGATCCCATACATATAAAGGACCACACTGGTCTCCATCACACTAGTGACACTCTCTTCAGAGCAGTTTAATGTCAGTATCTCCTACAGAAGGAGGAAAGGCGGCTGAGCAGGAACGGAGCCAAGTACTAGTAACATCCCCACCAGGGACAGTAGACTCCAGCCTGGAGAACTCTGCGCCCCTACGCAACCCAAGGCCAGCGCTCAGAGCCTGCTGTCCCCAAGCGTGGGCACACACAGCACAGCTGCAGCAGCCAAAGGAAAGAGACAGCCCAGGCTTCCTTTGTCATGATCACACCCTGCATGAGCAACCAGAACCTACTCCTAGAAGACCCAGAGGGAGACTGACATGCACACCTGGCAAACTGTCAGCGCGCAGCCTGGCAGCCCCACTGCCCACAGGCTCTTCTATTCTACTAGATAGAATAGCTCAACTAAAGGTGGGCTGAGTTTAGGATGGCACCACTCATGCAGCTCCTCTGCCATCAGCTTGAGGCAACCATACAGCCCGGTTTTGCAGCACGTAGAAGATCTGCAGCAAACTCCTGCTGCGTCTTCAAAGATTCACTGGAAATAGAGAGGTGCATCTCACAGTGAAGGGGAAGGAGCAGAGACAACAGTCAGCGCTTGCTCTCTAGACATCAGTGAGCACAGCATCTCACCCCATTTTGGAAGGCTAACTAGGAAAGAAGATGGAGAAATGTTAGCAGAGGGTTTTGCTGCATTCAAAGCAGACATGTCTCTGTCCAGAAGCTCCTCTTGCTGCCAGAATGCAGTAGGATGATATATCTGAGCACTTCATAGTTCTTATGGCTCAGCTTTTGGATTTGGCCTCTGCATGTTAGGGCCCATCCCTTTCCCACTTACACTAGCAAATGATTAAGCGTCTCTCGGGATGCGTTTCTCAAGTTTATGACCCCATGACTATTAGTCAAGGACATGAACACATGCTTCCAGGATGACACAAGATTTCCAGAGTCCCATCTCACACTGAACTGTGCCAGAATTTAAGGAAATTTAACACCCTTCTGAGACTCCCAAGGGTCTATGTGAGGAACTTCATGGCTGTCTATACCTTGCCTCTTGGCTTGTGCTTGAAGAAGTCAAAAGGTTGCCACTCCAAACAGTTCCACTCCAAGAGCCTTCATATTTTACTCCTAGATTAATGATGTGGTTTGCTGATTTATGAAGAAATCAATCTCTTCGCTCAAGCCAAGGGCAGACCAAAAACTTAGTACTTTGACCTCATGAGATGAAGCAGAGAAGCAGGAAAGTGCTGCCCCTCTGCCTTGTATTGCCAGACTGAATGTTTAAGGAGGGCAGGCGCTCAGCAGCCCAAACTACATACATTGTATATACAATAAGAGACCTAGAGATATGCTAACCCAAGGGGTAGTGACAGCCAAATTGTCTTCAGGGAAAGTGTAGGAGACTGGTGCTGTTAGTTGTTCTTTTTATCCTCAGGAGGTGTGTAAGGAGGTGGCTGATCCTGGAAGAGAAAGAAGAGAGTCATACAGTGTGCCTGCTTCATGTGGATCTCTTCACAAGTATTCCCAAGCTTGACTTATGGGAAATCACTGCTTCCCAGCAAGCTACACCCAGAACTGAATGCTGTGTTTCAGGCTGTCATTTCACCTCACAGTCTCTCTCTAGTTATGCTTGGGGATCTTTATGGCACCACCATCCCCACCTCCCCCAGGGAAACGCATGCTTTCTGCACGCAGACCAGATGAGCCATGATTACTGCGAGGCAGGAAGCAGGCCACCAGATTTCACTCTGTGAGGAACACGCCACGATCCGACTCCCACAGCCAAAAGGGCGACTGTCCAAAATTCAGTTTGGCAGCACTGTGTTCCTCAGGACTCCCTTGTGCAGCTTCCCGCCAGAGGGTAGACCCCTCTATGGGTGCAGGGCTTACCGCAGGCATGTACACGTTGTGCGGGTTGGCAGGGTTGTAATACGCACTGGAAGTCGCTTCTGCGGCCTTACCGCCACCTAGAGAGGAAAGAGAGGGAGCAAGCACAGGACCTATTTGTTGTAGGTGGCTTTTCTTGTGGCTCCAGAGCCTTCTCCCCAGCTACTGCTCTTTTTGGGGAGCTGACAAATACCCAAAGAGCAATAGCAAGCACAAAAAGCTGGGTCTGAATTTGCAGCAGTTCAGGAAAGGTGTGAGGTGGCCAGAGCTGACCACAAGCCTGTACAGTGTAGAGCTGAGCAGCTTCTCCACCTCTCTGTCACCTCAAATCATAGACCAGAAGACCTAGAGCTCCTACAAGTTCTGCCTCCACCAGCACCACCGAGAGCTCAAGCCTCCAATTGCCCTTCTGTGCCTGGGCCGTGTTAGCCCCACGTCCCACTCACCTGGCATCCCTGGGGCCACCCAGGCTGTGGGAGCCGAGGGAGCTGAAGGTCCTGCAGGAGAAGGCCCGGCATACGGGGGAGGAGGTGGCACGTTCACAGGGTTCGTGTTTGGGAGTGGTGGGTAAATACCTGTGAAAAAGACAACACCAAGTTGATGCTTTAGGTTGTCAGGGGGCATGATGTGGAACCAGAGAACACAAATTTTACGTTTGCCTAGTGCCTGTCATTGTCAGCTGCTTCCACCAAGCAAAAGCACCATTTCAATGCTGCAGTTTTACCTCCTTTCCCATTGCAGCTCTGGAGACACAGAGGTATGGTTAAGAAAATACAGGAAAATTTGAATGGACAACGACCCGTTCGCTGTCTGGAAAGGAGGCCAAACTTCAGCATCCCTCAGCGTGCTGGTGGCCAGTGACAGGACAAGGGGTAATGGGTACAAATTGAAACACAGGAAGTTTAATCTCCATGTGAGGAAGAACTTTCCTGTGAGGGTGACAGAGCCCTGGAACAAGCTGCCCAGAGAGGTTGTGGAGTCTCCTTCTCTGGAGATCTTCCAAACCCACCTGGATGCCACCCTGTGCCCCGTGCTCTGTGTCCCTGCTGGAGGAAGGAGGTTGGACTAGATGACCTCTACAGGCCCCTTCCAACCTTAACCATCCTGTGATTTTTTTTCACAGCCAACACCACACACACACTGCGACTCATCACCATGCAGCTTCCCTTACCTGGAGGCTGAGCATAGGGATATCCCATGGGCTGTGGAGCTGGTCCATAGGCATACATGGGTGGTGGCATGTAGGGATAGGGCCCATTTGCTGGAGCAGGAGCGTAGCCCCCTGGCACGGGCGAGTAACCACCTGGCACAGGCAGGACGGGCATGTAGCCATAGGCAGGGCTCTGCAGAGGGGCTCCACTGGAAGCTGGCGGCACACGGAGGCTTGTGTTAACTGCATGTTTGTACAGAGCAAAAGGTAAAGAGTCCTCTTCATGCAGCCCTGTTTCTTCTCGTCCTAGTTCTGGAGATACCCACTATATAGCCCCAGCATAACATTGAGCATGAAAAGTACTTGGAAATAATCTCCCTGCAAGTTCATAGGGTGCTAAAAGAAGTTAGCAGCACAAATACTAGCTATAGGGTCAAGGCATAACAGATCAATGGCAGGGCTTCTGAGATTATAAAATGGTCCCTTTTTCCAAGAGCTTCATCAGAATTTTTTTTTAAACTTTCTTCTCAATCAAAGCTGTTTTTTTTTTATGATTTCAAAGTTTTAAATATAAAACTTTGAAATAGTTTGTCCCCTCTCCAAATCTGGATGTGTTATTTTTGCATTATGACAGAATTGGGCTGCAAGTAGCTAAGTACTCAGGATATATTTTTCACTGCCACCTATTTCAACTCTGTTTTCTCCAGGAAGAATAAGTTTCAAGCATCAAAGCTCTCCTTAAAAACACAAGCTCCAGAGTATTCTGGCTACACCAAGCACTAAGGTGAAAGGAAGAAGACTGACAGCGCAGAGGATGTCCTCTCCCCTAGTCCCTAGTTCAGCCAACTGGGGTAGAACTGCAGGCTCTGAAAATCCCTTACCACTGGAAGCAGCTTTGAACATCAACTCTCCAAACTCGATGGCTCCTCCGCTGTTGAAAGTCAGTTTAAATGTTCCCTGCCCTTCCCAGCCACCTAGGAGAGAAAATTGAATCTGAAATGAGCCTCCTTTATACTGGCTATGACAGGAAAACAGCTAATATTCAAATTTATTGAAATTCTAATAAAGAAGAATTCCTTAAATTTTGTACTGTATTGCCAGGAGGGTAGAATCATGGCTTTTGTCTTACAGGTCCCCAAAACAATGCTTTCTAAACAAGGACCACGAATTTACTTATTTATTTAAAGACTTTTTAGAAAGATTTCCAATCTTGTTACGAAAAAATTATTTTATATCCTAGGTTGGTCTGTCCTTTCCCAGAAGGTTGAGCATATCCTAACTATGATTACAGTGCAAAGAAAACAAAACAAAGCATTTAATTCACCGAGGACTTTATCAAAGCACCTGAAAGAAATTTTATTATTGATGTCAGGGTCTGAAACTCAAACTAGGATTTGAATTAAGTACTACATTTTAAATCTTTTTGCTCCACATGAGCTCAGACAGATTATAAACATTTAGGTATAATGAACTTTCAGAGAATTTCTAATTAGTCAACAAGACCACAAGATAAGCACGAGAGTACTTCATTTTGTATTTTTTAAACATCATTTAAATAAAACATTTCATAAAACAAACTTAATATTCATTTCCTTTGTCTAATCAGCAATGAAGTTATGTTGAGAAAATAAATGCACGGAGAGTCTCTTGAGGACAGAACAGAAATGAGGAGCAGAAATAAAACAGGTAATCCTCCATAGAAAGAGTCAATCCCTTGGAGTTTCCTTAAAACTACCGTCTTAAATAATTTCAGTATCAGGAAATGGTTGATCAACAAATCAGAATCTAGTCATTCTAAAGCACTGTTAGGAACCTGAAGCAAGAGCAGAAAGCTCTCCAAATGCATCAAAGTGCACATAAACTTGTCCTGGGGTTGAAGAGGGAAGAAGTGTGAACCAATAGCTCTGTTTTTTAATCCTGTTTATTATTTGCAATTCCCCAGGTCTGGTCAAGACTATAGTTCCTATCAGTCTCAGCATCAAGTTGTGAACAAAGCTGAATCACTGATGCAAAGCAGTGTTTCAGATGCATACAAATGTACATGTGTCGGTAAGGGTCTATTGCTCTCCACAAAGCATGTATAGTAGCTGAATATATCCACGCATTGTTGCTGAATATAACTAACAATAACAGTGGTTGGTGAATCAGTCACTTAACCACCCTTTCAGGTCAAAGCTAAGAGAAAACAAGCAGAAACCAAGTATACAATTTACACAGCAAGACAGAGCTTAAAAGATTAAATAAAGCCACTCTGTTGAAGTCAGTTATGAGCTTTGGGGGCAGAAGGTAACACTGAAACTGCATCTCAAAATTCAGAAGCCAGGAGTCACCACAGTGACTCAGTGCTAGTGGTGCTGCTAGTGATCACATGCTAGTGGTGCTGCTGTAGCTACACTAGCCACTCTTCCTGCACGAGTGAGCCCTTTACCTGAAGTTCAGCAGAGCAGAGAGGACTTGGGAAACTTAGGAAGAGCTGGTCTACAGAGCAAGGGCACATACCTCCTGCCTCAGCCTGAATCTGTCCTTTGATGTAATTGGCAGAGAAAACGGGCTGCTCAATAGAGCATCCTTTCACCAAATAAAATGGCATCATGAAAGACAGCATGGGATCCTTGCCCTTCGTCACAAAGATCATCTGTAAGACAGGAAGGAACACTTGAAGAAGTTGGTTTAGATACAGAGGCTGACTATGGAGTTCTAGTTGTGGCAGTGGCCCCAAAAGGGCAATTTAAACACTGCCATGGAGAACTGGGTGTCTAGTGTTGATCTGTGTGACGTTATTTTAGTCATGCAGCTTTTATACTGAGAGACCCCAAACAGACTTGATGTCACGGCTCACTCACTGGGAGCACTTTTGCTACACAATAATGCACAAAGTGGACAGATTTCTTGTTCTATTTTTTAAGGATAAACTGGACAGTTTTCAAAGAGTGATACTGACTGATACATCACATGGTATTTCTTCTCTACATGGGATATTTCCCAGTTGGCGTGAGCTTTAGCTCATTAGCAGGGAACTGGGATACCAATATAAGGATAGATTGTCCTGTTTTCTCCACTCCTTATTCTATCTAGTACTCTCAGTGACTCCTCTTTACAAATCATTTCTCCTTTTACTTACAAGGTTCCTGGGCTAGAAGTCTGAGATCCCTTGAGAAAGGGGAAGCGCCGCTGGCATCAGACTTACCCTGTATGGAGTGAGGTACAACATTCCTTTCTTGGTGCCTTTGAAGGCCTCAGGCTTCCCTGTCACGTCACTGAAGGAGAGCTCCACATCTTTGCACTGTTTAAGAATGCTGCAAGAGGAAACCGGACAAGTTGGACAAATTAGAGACCTCAGTAGGAGCTCTAACTCGTGCACCATCACACAGAGAGGGGCCAGCACAGAAGAAACTCAATTCTGCTGTGTTCTCTTTGAACATGGAGGGACAATTTATGCAGAGCAATAGACCTCACACTGGGACAAGGCCTGCTCCTCCTCCTCCGCAAAGGACAGCTTTAAAGGATGGTTTTGCTTTCCACCTCCTAAGTATTAAGGCTGAAGGCATTATTCCCCCACCCTCAGGGAAAGGACTTCCACCCTAAGGTAGGAGCACCAAAAGGGCCACATTTTTGAAACCCTCCCATGGAAATGTGAGGACCAGCTCAGAGGAAGCCACTCTCTCACCAAGATCATTTTGACATTAAGGACTAGCCATTGCGCAGAGGCCCTCTAATGCCACACTCGTGGGGCAATCTGCACTCCAGGGGAAGTCACGTCATTAACACACTAACCACTGACCACATTTCATGTGATTTAAGTACATAACTATGAGGAAAAGAAAGGCACCAAGAAAGAGAACTGAGGTGGCCCTGGTGGCAGCAGCAAGGCTGTCATCATCAGACGTCTACGTGAACAAACTCTCCTGCTAACACCAAGGCTTGATGAGAAAATACAGATGTCTGTGAGCTTAGGGAAATGGAGGTACCCAAGAAATTAGAAGCTTTTCTTGGGGAAAACAGGAAGAGTCATCTTAAAAGACTGCCACCAAGTGCAGGGAGGGGGCACATCCTAAACCACCCAATAAGAAAAAATAAATGCAGTAAATGAGAGAGCCTTGGGAGTGAGGAACTTGCAGCATGTCATAGTAAGAGAGGAAAAAAGCCAACGCATTTTCAGCTTGAGATTGAAGAAGAAAAAAAAAGGCTTCTAAAAAACAAATAATCACCTCAGCATAAGCCCAAGGAGACCAGATCTAACACTACCCTGACATATTCAGCCTGTTGCAGTAACTGGATCAAGTTAGGGAGTTGCATAATTATTGGGGGAAAGGAGAAGTTGCTAAGACCAAGAAATGGGTCCATAAGCTCCATCCTCCTGTCACGGACAGACTGACGATGCAGCAGAGTTTCTTCCATTTCCCAGATGTAAAAGGGAGGCATTTCTTCTAAGCTAAGTACAAGCGATGCCTCCGTATTCTGAATATTCTCAGTATTACTTCCTCGGCATCATCCTGTAGCAGTGTTTCAGGTCAGCTTACTTCTTTGGGAAAAACTTCCATGGAGTCACTTTAATATTTACTCCTGCAAAGTTACTCAGCCACACAGATAACCAAGCAGCCAAGCACAGGAGCGACTGCAGTGCCGAACTAGTTTGGGCTGTGTGCCATGACTGTCCTGGGCTGAGCACCTCGTGGAGCTCTGACTTCACGGGCCTGTGACTAAGCGGCGTCAGAATAAGGGCTTGAGGTCAAGCACTCGTGTATCTCCTCTAAGTCAGCCAAGACAACACGTTTCAAAGACTGAAGTGCAAGTGGTGAGTTATAAATTCAAAACTATTTGGAGCATGTTCCTCTGATCAGTTACCAGGCTGAAAACAGCTTGCCAGGCCTTTAACACACCTTTCCTTTCCAGGATTGCTGTAGGCAAGTCCCAGATCTTGGAAGCACCTTAGCACAGTTAAGGGCAGGTCAGGACTTGCCGAGCTGGTCCAGCAAACTCCGGTAGTGGCGAGTGTCAGCATTAATCAGATGGTTTAGCCTTCCCAGGACAAGAGAAACATCTGCTCTGCTTACCTCGTCTCTTGGCAGAAACCCTCCTGCTTCTTACCCCGTCTTCCCATGAACTGAAGTGATTAAGGCTTAACCTATTGCTTAAACGATCTCTGCCTCTCCAGGATCATGTTATTACCCAACTTGAGGGGAACACACTGGGCAGCTTTGTAGTTATTTCTAAAGCAAAGTTTGCTAATTCCTTGCTCTACTTCTGCCTGCATGTTCCAACACAGCCAGGGAGGACTTGAACAAAACAACCCCCCAGGGCTTCCGCCCTGACACAGGCAGAAACCCACGCTCCTACTTGTGGGTTCAGCGCTGTTCTCCTTTCAAAATTAAAGGAATTACATAAGTGCCAGTTACACTACGTGCGAGGCAGGTGTACGAGGTGGGCAGCATTTGCTTGGACAGGCGGCAGGAGCAGCCTAACACAGGACACCGCTGAAAACACCAACAACACTCCAGCACAGGCCCGGAGATCTTTCAGACTTTTCCAGTCCCTCCCGAAGAAAAGCAGGGAGAGAGGCAGAAAGAAGAGATAGTAGCAGACAAGCAGGGCTGCGTGGAGATCTACGAGCGGATGCAAAAACAAGCTGGGAGGACATGAGGTTCTCAAACGATTCTTTGTTACCCAAGGAGCAGAACAGCAGGGAAACGGGGGCAGAGAGAAGCATCGCCCAGCCTGGCTGGCGGCTTGAGGGTGCCAAGGGAGTGAAAGCAGCGCAATGTGGGGCACTGTGGGACGGCAGCGGCCTCAGGACTGCGCTCGTAGGAGACAGTGGCCGGACTAGGGGACCTGAAGGTCCCGGCTCTCCTGGGGGAGACAGGTCGGGATCAAGGACACCTGCATCTTCACGATCATGGCACATTTATGGATGAAGGGAGGTTGTCCCACAAGCAGGGGGCTGAGCAGTAGACCCCCTGGGAGCCCCAGCCGCCACACAGCTCCCCTCTGCCCTGCCCGCTCGGGGCCCATGGCAGGGCCTCACCGCCCCCCTGCGCCCCCAACCCCAGACTCCCCAGCCCCACAACTACCGCGCAGCTGTGGTGCCCAGCCCCACGGCCACCCCACTGCAAAGCCTTAGCACCCCTTATTTGGGCTCTCCAGCCCCACAGCTCCCCCATAGGGCCTCCTCCCACCGCGAGAAGGCTTCCCTGCCCTATAGCTCCCGCACAACGGGGTCTCTCTGCCGCAGAGACTCCCCCAGTCGTTACCTCTCGGCATTGGGGACGACGACACCACCCTCCTGCGAGTGATTCCTGTTCAGCGCCATCTTGCCCCGCCCCCGCCTTGTGCCGCTGCCGCCCCGCGTGACGTCATGCCCCGCCCCACGTGACGTTCCACCTCCGTTACCGTGACGTCACCCGGCGCCTTGCTCTCCGCCCCTCCTCCTCCCTTCCCTGTGATGGCGTAACCATTAGAAATAAATATTTTCTAAGCGTCTCTAATGTTTTCATCTTGGAGGGTTGTCTCTTTTATTCTTATTTTAATCCTGGTTTCACTAATTCACAATTGATTTTTTCTTTTTTTCTTTTTCTCCCCACAGAACTCCCTCCTGCCCCCAGCCTGCCCCAGCTGCCCCCACAGAGCCCCGCGCGGGTGGCTCTTGTGCGCCCGGGCACAGGCGGCCGCTGCAGTGACGGCCTCCAGGCGCCGCGACGCCGGGCGCCCGCGAGGAGGAGGCCGCTCGTGTCCGGCTGTGTTCGTCGCGCCACGCAGCGGGTCAAGCCCGCGCCGCACTCGCGCCGGGCGGATGTGTCGCGGGCTCATGTTGCCTGTGAGCAGCGACCTGCCTCGTGCTCACAGCAGCCCTTACAGGAGGCTCCCGGTGTCTCCCTGACGCTCCCCGTCCTGTGTTAAATCACGTGCGTCTGGCAGGGAAGAGCGTCATTCCAGAACAGCATCAGGTGTTTCTAGCGCGCTCCGATGTCTTCCCAGTCGGATTTGCTGTGGCCAGGCTGGGTTGGTTGCACTCAGGGAAAGCTTTTCTGTGTAAATACTCCCCAGTCCTCCATTCACGTCTTCCTGAAGCCCTCCTTCTCCATCCTGCCCCCGAACCTTTTCAGCACCTCGCTTTACCCCCTGTTTTGCAGGCTGCCAGAAGGGCTGCCTAGGACGTTTTGCACAGCCTTTCCTTCCAAGATACCTGCTCGGAAACAGCCACTCGTAGTCAATGTTCCCTTACAATTAACCACAAATACTAGTGCCTAAACACAGCCCTTCTTGCTCTCTTCAAGCACAAAGCCATGCCAATATGGCAATAATGTTAGCTAACACCTTAGCTAGGCCAAATGATACTTTGTCCAGTCTAGGCCTTTGGGATCTACTGCATGTTGCAAACTTCCTTTGGGAATAACTGACATGGAAAAGAGTTTCCAAGTTTCTGAGTGCTAAAAGACTGTGCACTTCCCTGGTGTGGAGTGAACTCCTTCTGCTCTGAGTACCATTAAAGAGGTGGCAGGAAGGTGTTCGTGTGACTGCCTGTGGCCATCCCTGGGGGTCAGCTGGTGGCAAGAGAGCCACGATCCACTGAGGCTTTTCCCAGCTACTCCAATAGCAGAGATCTTTTCCCAGTGGACTCCTCCTGTCTCCTGCAGTCACCCAACATGGGGTCTTCCATGTTCTGGCGGATATAGAGTTGCCGTTGGGATGTTTGGATGACCGGATGGCAGTATGGCATACCTGAGCTCACTTTGCTCAGTGAACTTTCATGGGTCCTTTAGGAATAGTCCATGATCTGACAGGGAATTGCAGAGCAGAGCTGGAAACAAGGTAAAAAATAATGGAAAATCTCCCTCTACTTTTGCATGAAGACCATTTTGTGCAACTTCACTAAGCAGGGCAGTGTTGCCTCTCGGCCATAACCTGTGTTTAGGCCCCAAAGTGAACGTACTACAGACAAAAAGGCACCCTGCAGCACTTGGCACCAACAGTGCATGTCACAGCCTGCAGTGACAAAGCCCAATGGCAGGAGAGTTTCTCTATAGCAGCAGCATGGTCGTAAAAGAGAGACATGTAAGAAAGCAACTGCAGGAGGCAGCTCTGTATGCACCTGCTAGATCTGATGGAGCTTCAGCCTTCAGTGCAGTGAAGAAGAGGAGCATTGGAGATGTCCTTCCTGTTGCACAGGGCTTAAAACATTATGTACAGAATGGGCAGAAGCAGCCACTGCAGAGTACACAGGGATGGTGTCGGAGTCATGTCCACGCTGGGGAAGCAGCTCTGGCCAGCTGGAGATGAGGCCTCCACGTGGAAGCTTTTACCTTGTGACTGACTGTGGATGGCCAAGATGGATGGGAGGAGAAGCAGCAGTAACTGGATATTTTCCCTGTTCATGATGTCTGTGATACAGCTGCTTGCACCAGCGAAGAGGCTTTTATTTTCTGTTGGGTTGGAAGGTGGTGCACATGGGCAGAAGGATGTAACACTACGTGCACACTGCATACAGGAGCAACGGGAGCCACGAACATGGGCGGTAAAAGGACCAAGAAAGACCAGTAGGGTTCTCATGTCCTTGTGATGTTGCGAATGACTGATTTGTATGGACAAGTAGGAGAGAAACTGAAGAGATTTGCTTTGCAATGACAACAACAGAGAAAGCTACATCACAGACATGTTCTCTTACATGGTTCTGCTAAGCCTTTCTGTCTCGGAAGCACTTTCTGCCTTGCTAGGTCTGGCCCCCCTACAGCTTTGTCAGTAAACATCAGGCTTAGCTGGAATCATCCCCAGCGCTTCCCTCACTGGGATCTCCTCCATCCCTAACCCCTACATCTCCTGTTACTCATGCTGCTTGAGTCCCGCACCATGGCAGCTTCCATGTGCATCTTAAATGCAACCTACCGCTCTTCTGGAAGTGACATCCACTGCCAACCACATGAGCGGCATCCACCAGGTGACAGGCAGGGGCTGTCAGTGGCCGTGGTGCCTGCCAGGAGGGGCTGAGTCTCGTCTCACCTCCTGTCTGCTGTGCAGTCAACCCTGGTGCTTTCTGCCTGGCTCAGCTACGCACAGGAAAGAGCTCTTTTACCAGAGATCAAACATGAAGATACCTCTGGATTGAGACGTCTCAGATTAATTAAACCAAAGGTGCTCTGGGTGACAGCACTGACTTGTGGCTTGGCGTCTGTACAAAGAGGGAAATCAGCTCCTTAAAAACAGATGTGAGACCTCCTCCCTGCTCCTGGTTGAGGAGCACTGATACAGCAGCCTCAGCAGCCCTCTGCCCTAGCAGCATCGCAAACACATGAGGTGGCAGCTGAGCCCCAGGGAGGACGGGGAGTCCCAGTGCACAGGAATCTGAGGCAAAAGAGGGAAAGTGCCTTTCTACATAACTAAATTCAGCGATGTCTCTTCATCCTTATCGTACATAGTTTTCACTCCCCTGCACAGCACAGCCCTTGCTGTCAGCCTGAGAGGGCATGTGCTGCCCTTCCTTGCTCCTGGCTGGAGGCTGAGTACTCAGACCTGTCCCATGCTGGCCAGAAGAAAGAGGGAACAGACTAGGCCAGGTGCGTTTGTCTTTCCTAAAAACAATGTCTTTCACAATGTGAAAATGAATCCAACCTGACCTGTGGCCACCAGCTAAACGTGACAATAAAACCTTCAGTAAAGCTGCTGCTCCACAGTCTGCTGGGTCTTTCCCTTCACTCCCAGTCCCCTTCAAGGGAAGATAAAACAGCAGGTTCTAAACATGGCACAACACAGCATGAGAGCTGCTGAAGAGACAGGGAGGGAGAAGGAAGAAAGAACTTGGAGAAGAATACTAAAGCACTTGGAGAAAATGAAAGAGGGAAAGAAAGGGTAGAGAGGGAGAAAATAAAAGGGAAAGAAATGAAATAAGGAAGATACAGAGGGATAAAGGGGAATGAGAAGAAAAATTGTAGAGGACAGAGCAGCTGGGAGGACAGTAAGAGGGCCAGGGAGCCAGCACAGACTAAGACTGCTGGAATAGCAAAAAGGTGTTTTAGTGAAGAGAAGGTTTTTCTTGTGTTCCCACCACCAGTGCAGACCAAAGGTCTGTGCGTCACCCTCAGTGACTCTCTGAGACTCCTGTGAGAGCCCGAAGGCCCCGTGCTGAGCGGGGCTGCCCCAAGGAGTCCTTAGCCAGCCCTGCCTGACACAGTATTCCCTGCACCCCTCAGCAACGGGATGGTGCTGCAGGGAGAAGATATGGCCAGGACTGCTCGGTGCTGGTGAGGAGAGGCCAAAGAGACTGCTGCAGCCAGGCATGAGGTAGAAGAGCCTCAGGATGTGACATCCTCTGCTGCACAGACACTTTCTATTCCTCCTGGTTTTGCTTTTTTACTCTCTCTCTCTCTCTCTCTTTTTTTTTTTTTAATAGAGCTATTCCCCCAAGTACTTTGACTCGAGTACTCTGGTGCTTCTCAAATAGATGCTAAGGCCCAAGAACTAATTCTGTGTCTCCCATCAGCCACTGCCTGCACCTCAGAACATGTTAGTATGTTACTTCCCCCATCTAGCCACTTCCATGTTTTTTTTTTTTTTTTCCCTGGGGGAAGCCACAGCAAGAAATGGGGATAAAATACTGCCCTCCTCCAGACCAGCTACTGCCTTCCCAGCCCCAAAGGCCCATCAGAAAGCTCCGCTGCCCTCACTGGAAGACGCTGCCTGCACTGACTCCACCATCTATTCTTGCAGTCTCTCCTTGCTGCATTGCTAAGGGATAAAGACAGGACTACAGCCTACCCCATACCTCCCACCACCAGAGCCCTTGAGTCCCCCAAATAGCCCCCCAGCACTATTTCCCCTATGCAAAACACACATCTGAGTCACAGAACATGAGAAAAAGGAAGATGACAGACAGTCTGCAGTGCAAAAGACAAGTAAGAAATGAGGACACATGGGGATGGAGAGAGGAGATGCCTTTGGTCCATCCCTGGCACACACGTACACACGCACACGCTCACACCCATCCTCTCTCACACACAGAGGATGCGCCACATGCTCCAGAGACAGGCCCAGGGTAGACTCAAGGGTAGCAGAGACAGCGGGTGCCAACAGGGAAGGGTCATTCACAGGTTACTTTCATGGCTCTCCTCTGTCTCGGCAGTCATGGGGGGCAGCCCTCCATTGTCATTCAGCCGCTTGGCCCTGTAGGTCTCATAATGGATGTTGTGGGTCACTTCTTTTAGGTCTTGAAGGTGGGTCCTGCAGAAGACAAGGTGGAGATGGTTGCAAAGAGGATACAATAACCCACATCAGCACTGTCAGGGCTAGTATTCTGAGGATCCTTTTATTCCTCAAGATAAATGGAAGAATCCTCCAGTCAGTTTGGCTCATGAACATCCCTGCTCTTATTGTACAACTGCCATAGCACAACTGACAGCTGGAACATCATCATTCAAGAGAATACACACACAGGACGTAGGATATTGGCTGAAACCCCTGGTTATGTTCAATAATGTCATGCCCTTCTCAAACCAGTGCCAATGGGGATATTTACTGGCCTTTCTGGTGTGCAAGAGCAGACAGTGACTCATCTCTTCTCATATCCTGCTTCCTTCAGAGTTGAGATGATGATGTGAATTATGTCCACTGGGGACCATAACCTGCCATGAGTAGTAGTCTCTAACCTCCTTTAAAAGCCTACGGGCTTGGTTTGTTTTTTGTTTTGTGACTATTTTTTTGGTTAGGATGTTTCAAGTAGAAGATTTGGGGAAAGCACAACAACTGTGGTAGGTATCACTGTTCAGAACTTGTCCTGAGCACAAAAAGAGAGTAGTAGGATGATGTTAGAGCTCTGTACCTGGCCAAGTGTCTTATTACCATCATACTCACAGCTGTTATGAGTCACAGAGCAATGACTTTATAATGTACACATTCCTAATGTATATCCTTTTTTTTTTTTTTTTTAGTTAGTTAGTTTTGGTCCTACTTTGAAACCTTATTGTCACCCTGGCTCTTTGCAAATCTTCTATAGAATTCAAGGCAGATATAATTTGTGCTGAGATAGTGCCATAAAATAGGGCATGAATAAGACAGGACAATGAAGGCTGAATTAAATATGAAGCCTTTCACTTCTGAATCATATATTCCAGGCCATTCCTCAAGACTGGTAGGTCACAGGGTCTAGGACTGGGTAGGAGCTTTCTCACTGATTCCAATCTCGTTGCATGTTGGTAACAACTAGAAACTGTTGCCACCTATTATGCTTAATGGGATGGCAAGGGGTGCTAGCATCCATCCTCTTTTTCCTCAAAGCATCCACCTCATACATGCAAATTAGTGCTAGGTACACATCATTAAGAGAGCCAGTTTGGTCCAAACTATCCTTTGGAGTGTCCACACAAGCTTTCACTGCTTGGAGCATGGTTTTTCTTCCCTCCCATAGGGGCTATTTCACTCTATTGGGGCAGTCTCAAGAAGGTTTCCTTCTCACCAAGAGCAAACTGGTGCATGACCATAGCCTCACCTGATGACAAAGTCTCGAAGTAGGGCAAACTCGCAGTGAGTGAGATTTTCCACTGAAAAGAAAGAAAGTAGTTGTTACATTTTATTTTCTTAATAAAAGAAAATAAAATTCTAAAAAAAAAGAAAGAAAGAGAAAGAAAAAGAAAAGAAAATTCTTCTTTTCTTTGTGGTTAGGGAGCATGGGAAAGTCACTGCTGTGAGACACATTTCCGGTGGGCAGAGCCTGCATACTTCAGAAAGGGCAGACAGTTGTGTAGACACCGGACACTGTCAAGTACTGTGTGGACATGTTGTTAGGCACTGAGCAGTCACATGTGAATTTTCCCTTGAAAAACAAGGAAGCTTCAGGAGATCAGCTTCGCCCCTGGTGGTGTTCAGCTTGTTCCAGCTTCAGACAGTCAGTACTGCAGCGGCCATGGCAGTCCCTTACAAACAGAGGTATCTGAAATTTCTTCTTTTCCTTGATTTTACAAAGCTTGTCACAAAAGGCATGGGCAGGTAGCAATGGGAAATGAATTTGGACCTTGGCCTATTACTGAGGCCTGCAGAGATGCTTTAGTCCCCCCAAAGCAAGAGTTTCTTTACCTTCAATAATTCCCCAAGGTGTTTTTCTGCCCAGGACTCTTTTGCCGTTCACCTGGTACTCCTTGTCACTGCCCACCACAGCGAAGGGCATGCTCTCCTGCTGGGGAGAGACATGAAGAGAGACCTGTCACGCCTACTGCAGCGAGCAGCAGCGTCGCCATTTCCCATCCACCTTCCCTCCGCTCAGCTCACCAAGCACAAAGCTGCCTGCAAAGTAATATCTTTTTCAGAGCAACACTTCAACTGGATGTCCCCTTCACCTGTCCGTGCTATCCCTGGTGTTTTTAGCCCTTACTTCACAGGTGTCTTTGTCCTACCAGAGCTCACCATGCAGCTGGCAACAGTGCCAAATGTTCTGGAGAATGTGGTAGAGATTTTCTGCACACATCCTCAGCATTTCTTAAGGGGAAAATATGACCAGAAGGCGATTCCTTGGTGTAACCAGAAGGTCTGTTGGCTGAAGGCTCCTCATAGGGATAGTTTGCAGTGAGCATTTCTCACCAAACAGTTTGTAATCCCTAACCAGAATAAGGAGAGGATGCAAAATAGTGCAGAATAATCTCCCCTAACAGGATGTGTAAATGTCCAAAATCTAATATCTGAAATGGTTGTACTCAGGCCAGGAATGGGATGGGGTGCTTGCAGCACAGATGAGGCTATCAGGGAACCTAAAATTTCTAAAAGACTGAGAGAAAGCACCTGCCCCCAGGTACAGGAGACCCTTGCATGTTCATAAGGTTCATAGACCTGCTAAGTTTTATAGATAAACCTAGGCCAGGAAGGAACTTCAATTATCACAGGAATTAACTGGGTATTTCTGTTGTTTGTTTGTTTTTTAAGGTGATTCTTAAATTTGAAACTATAAACTTAAGACTATGGGGTTGGAATGCAGAACAAAATGTGTAGAATAGTCAGACCCATCTGGTCTTCCCAAGAATGTGTGTTGTGTTGCCATATGGGAAACGATTAATTAAGCTGAGGAACATGGGAATTTCTGATGGGATGTGACAGCAGAGAGGGCTGAAAGGACTAGTGTCAGGCTGCAAGGCAGTTCTTGACAACTGCCATGGAAGCCAATGTGGTTTCACTAATGGCCTTGCCACAGCAATGAGGAGTGGGATAATTAAATACACTAACATCAGGGAGCCAGGAGGTGTTTTCAGCACGGAGGCAGGGTGGGTTGTTATCCAGGAAGATCTTGTGGCACAAAGGGCAGCATTTAGGAAGCATCAGTGAGATTTGCTGCTGGAGCACCAAAGGAGGGGAGGGACAGCATGTGCTAGTCAGGCACAAGATGCTCACAAGGCAGTGATGTGATGCATTAGTTTGAAAAACACATGTGGTCCAAGGGCTTATGGTTCAGATCTCTCCATGGAGCACAGACTATTTGTATCAGAAAACTCTGCTGGGAAATCAAGTCAAATTGGAACAAGTGCAGAAAAAAAAGTGAGGAGGATGGAGTATTGAGAAATTGGAAGACCATTCGAGGGAGTTTGTCTGGTTTAGCTGACCAGAAAGCCAGCAGAGGATCATGTGGTTCTCTACAAATGCCTGAGCAGTGGAAGGAATCACTGAACAGGAGAACTGCTTGGGTCAGTATTGCTACTGTGACCCAACACAGATAGAACCCTGGATACAACCTGATTATGAACAAACACAGGCTGCAAATTACTCTGATGGGATGAGTCTTTTCACAAGGACTAGGAGTGCAACAAATCAAACTGCTTTTCAGATAGGTTTTGATCAGTGGATGAAAGTGCTTATGGGCAGTTGTCTGGGACAGTCAGAGGCTGGGCATCAGCTGCATACCAGGCCTCTTTAATCCTTAGCACAGACCAAATAAAGCATTCAGCAAGGGAAGATGAAAGATAGTCCTTAGAGCACTCTGTGATAATGACAGGGACGAATTAAACTGAATGAAGGTCCTGGATGAAGGATCATCCCTTATATTTATTGCATTTTTCACCCAGCTACCATAAAGCACTTTAAACTTTCTAGTGACTTTGTGTTTCGTTCTCACTCATTAAATTTTACCAGTCTTTGTCCCCTGTCCTTCTGCTCCCATGATGAAGTGTTTCCTACCCTGATTTTGTCGTTCTCTGTTTTATCTTCCAGGTCCTCATCAAATTCTTTCTGGGGGTAAAACTCGATGCCATTTACTTCTAGCTCTTTGCGCACCTGAACAGAGAGAACATTTTGAAGCAGAGCCACACAAGCTTGAAGGGAAGGCAGGCAGGACAGTTGGGCAAACATGCTTGGCACATCCTTCCAGAGGGGAAAGGCTGGAGGGGCTGTTCCCAGGAAAGTGAGCAGCAAGGTGAAGACTTGAGCCAGGGTGAGGAAGGGTCTCCTGCAAAGGAGGAGATACTCACTCTTTGCTTGAATTCAGTCTTCTCCTCCAAAGTCATGGTGTCAGCCTTGGCAATAACAGGGATGATGTTCACTACCTTGCTGAGATGTTTCATGAACTCCAGGTCCAAAGGCCGCAAGCTGCAGCCAGGGAGGGAGCAACAAGAAAGGGGTCATTTTACCCTCCCCATCTGTCATACAAATGACCCTCCCAAGCATCAGTGCATCAAGGAAACTTCCCTTGGTCATTCTCTACTTGTTGCCACCATAATCTCTTTTCCTCTCTTGTTCCCTAGACCCCTTTCAAGCCCCAAATGCCCCAAATGTGGCCTGCCCAACAGGCAGGATACCTGGGCTGACAGAGCAGTGCAGAGTATTTATCTGCCACACATAGCAGAACTATGGGGTTGAGAAAGGAAAGGGGCTATATACATACGAGTGGCCTGTAGGGGAGATGAAGTAGAGGCAGCAGTGCACTCGTGTGTCTGGAATTCGTTTCTTCCTTGCAATATTCACCTCCTCTTTCAAAAACTTTTCGTATTGCTCGTTGATGTATTTCTCAATAGGTTCCCAGCTGGTAGGGTGGGAGAGACAGATGAATAGGCAGGTACAAATCTCCTCATGTTCCTGCCTACCGTGTTCCCAGCTCTGACAGCAGTAAAGCAGGGTCTGGGGTAAGAAAAAATCCTCCACTAGCATCTTACCATCAGTACAGATGTTTAAGAGTTCTTGTAGCTGAGATCAGGGTTTTTTTTTGCAAAACCACTGTTAAAATTACTGGATAAATCAATGGAAGAGGAAAAGGAAGAGACACTGGTAGCATGGAAAGGGGCTGCTGAAGGCTGCTCTTTGAGAGAAATAGAAGGAAAATGGAATTCATTCAGGATGGGCAAAATAACTTGAATCTGATAAATTTTGGGTAAATGAATATATGTAGAATTTGGGGGAAGTGTCAGTCTAGGAAGGAGATTACATTTTTTTGTTTGACTTCCTGGCAGTGAGTGGTCTGACAGCATCACTGCATTTTACAGGCATTAGGAGAGGGCTGCAGGGTTGAGAGAGAAAGAGTGGGAGGAGGTGAGTGTTTGAATGAGGTTGAAGGTTTTAAGGCACTTGCTGTGTGTATGTATGTACCTCCAAGCAAGCACATAAAACCAGGTCACTCACAGTTTCACATCCCCGTTACTTTTCCCAGCCCCCAAGTGCAAGGTGGGAGTTACTCTATTTGCTGTGTTAAATTAAGTCCTTTCCAGGGCGCAAGGTCCTGGCTGTGTAATACTTACCAGTTCTCATTGTTGATCTGGTCCCCGAATCCTGGGGTGTCAATCACAGTCAGCTTCATCTTGACACCACCTTCTTCAATGACTGAGGAAGAAATTACAAACGATCATACACCTCCTGGGGATTTGCTCCATCACAAAATACGTCTCTGTGCCCTGCAAGGGAATGAGAGTGCTCTACCCTTACCCCTACCCAGCAAGCATGAACAGGCCAGGCTGGGTCACTGCATGCCTGGATAGCTGGGATTCGACCTCAGTTCCTTCCTCAATTTTTGATAACCTGTGCACTAAACCACTCTATCATTGGAAAATGGATTTGTGCTCAATCTATGGCCTAAAGCGCTCTTGAGGATAGTGGGAATTGCCCACCCTACAGCAGCGCGGCTCTTACCGTGGCCAATGGCTTTGATCTCCACTGTCTTGGGAATCTTTTCCTCGCGGTTCCAGCCTGAAGATTTGCGGCTCACCTGGGACTTGAAGAGGGTGTTCACCAGCGTCGATTTCCCCAGTCCACTCTGACCTGAGGATTGCAAAGAGGAAGCTCGTGACATCTGCCACAGCCCGAGGATGTGGAGGCTCAGAGGATGGAACCAGACTGACAAGAGAAAACTCTGGAGACATCTTCTTGCCTTGTGCCAGCTGCCCTCTACCCGCACTGCAAGCACCACCTGCTCCCTCATGCCTCCCAATGGGGTTCACGCTTCCACCTGGCCTCTTAGGAGAGTGTCCTGCCATGCTTCCCAGGACTTGAGTTGATGTCTGCCTACCTACAACCATGATGTTGAAGTCAAAACCTGTCTTCATGGTCTTCTTGCGCATCTGCTCGATGATGGTGTCAATCCCGATGTAGCCCAGCAAGTTGGCATTAATGCCCATGGGCTTCATTGGCACAGCTGGTTTTTGCCGCGACTCTGGGACCAGTTCAGACATGGCTGCCTCGTTTTTGCTCTCCACTGGCCCTGCACAGGGAGAAAGATTGAAAAAAATCATAATTCAGGTATAATGAAGGCCTGCTGTCTTGTTATGAGGTATTCCTCGAAGCAAACCTTTAAGTTCCCTTCAAGAACTGTTGGCTGAGCATGACTGAATGAAATGATTTTAGCAGTAAGAGCCTTCATGGGGGAGAATTTAGAGTTTCTGGCACGCTTTTCTATATATCACTCTATTTTGAGAACTTGAAATATGGGGCTCTTAAATCACAGAACATACTAATGGCTACCTCCAAATAACAGCAGCAGATCAAGCACTGCTGACTTCACTGCTAATCAGAAGCCATAATGTCTGTGCATCTCCATTCTCTTCTTTTCTCCCATTCTCACCAAGACCACCAATCTTTTACAAGGGCTAACTTAACTTCCAAGTTAAACATGGGCCCTGAAATTTGCAATGGAATAGACTTCCCTTTCAAAAATGATCATGTGTCAAATCCTGGCATCAAAACAGAACTTGGGATTTAATGTGAGGCCTTGCAAGCTTGGCCATGCCAGAGAGAAGAGCCCCTCTACCCTACAGGAGCCTGTGCTACTCACTGTGCTGTGTGCTCTAAGCTCTTTGGAGGAAGGCAGGGGTGGAACAACCTCAGATTTTGTCTCCTGCCTGAAGATCAGAGCTTTCTGTCATGTCTGCCATGGAATTTTTCAACTTCACCTTTCATTCCTCACTTTCTCTTCTTTGTTTCTTCCACGTAAAACAAACCAGTAAAAGGGAAGGCCCTGGGTGGTTTCCAGCCTCCTTGTCCCTTCTGATCAGGTAGGGGCACACTCGGGTTGGGACAGGCCTCACCCACTTGTCTCTGCCTCCTGTTTTTCTCATTAGCAAGCATCTCCTGACCCGCCTGGGAAGAAGCTGAGTGTCGGGAGAGGACAGGACACAGAAGAAAAGTTGCAGTTGGTGGGGAAGGGAGGCTTGAGGGTTGAATCCAGAAAAGAAGATGAAAGGGATGGGAGCCAAATGCCTTCAGTATATGAAACAGCTGCAAACTAGAGCCTCTCCCACTCCAATCACTTGGCTCCCTCAAGCTTTGTCTTATTAGATGGTTATTTTTTCAGGACAAGGACAGCTTGCTTGGTAAGCACTTTACTATTTTGGTTACCACTTCAGTTCAAGTAACCTACACTAAATTATTCCTTTTAATCTTTTTTTTTTCTATTTCTTTTTTGCTCCTCTCAGCAGAACCCACTGGCTGCAAAGTAGCAGGCAAGTGGCAAGACAGACAACTGTCGTTTGGTGGGTGAGAGGCCGCTGGGAGTAAGGGACAGATCAGAGGTGGCAGAGGTAGGAACACTGTCAGCACCAGTCTGGGACACTGGTGGCAGTTCAGCCAGGTCACACAGAGACAGAGAGGAGGTCAGAGGGGTTTTGTTCAAGGACGAGGTTAGTCTATGTGGGCAGCTGGTGTCTTGGCCCATGTCAAAGTTTTGATGCAGACACAAAGGGCTGCTCTACATAGGGAAAATTTTATGTTTTATGTAAGATTTAATATGCTGAGATGTTACAGAACTTGCAGAAGGACTACCCTTAGAAAGGAGAAAGGTGCCTATACACAGCTTGTTTTGCTTTAGAAAGTGTTTTACGTTAACTGGGAGAAGAAGTGTCCCCTCAGGAGGGCTGTGTTGCCCCAGTAGGAGCCCCGCAGCACAGCCACCCCTGCAGGGTGCAGCTGGTGATCTCCTGAGATCTGTTTCCCCTTGCCCAGAGGAAGTCCCTGCTCTTCCCCATGGAGCAGGTGCACTCTTCACTGGCACTGCTTTCTTCTGAAGCACTGGGCATCAGCCTGGGGGGCACAGCATGAACTGGAGTGCTGGCCTGAGCCAAACTGGCCAATGTGAGCTCTGTATGCCGGCGAGGAGCTGTAGGGTGAGGCAGGTTGCTGAGCTGAGTGCTCCTCAGCTGCAATCCGCTCGTCCGCACGTCACAACTAGTCTGTGCCTTTCCTGCTGACAAAGCATCCCCCAAGGCTCCTGATGTCTTTTTCCAGCTTTCTCAAAGATGCTGCCAGCCAGGAGAGCCCGTCTATGTGGTAGAGCATGGAGGGCTGGTCCTGCCAGCTCTGCTCTCTCCTTTCCTTTGCTCATGCTCTCCCGGTCTGTCCCATAGCACGTGTGCTGTGGGGCCTGCTGTTCTACAGCCCCGGTCACCACGCAGCACCCTGCAGCTCCGAGCCCACACAGCCCTGCTTGCGAGGGCATCTTGGAGGTGCTTGAGCCCAAGCCCAGCTGAGGATGACTATGGAGGAAACCAAAGGTGAGGGCAAGCAGGTCTATTGCTTGCTGTTCCTGGCCACAAGGTGCCAACCCTCCAATGCAGAGTAAGAGTGGGGAGAGTTTCCCACAGCGTGAGGCTCCCGTACTCCAGACTGCAGGAAGGATGAGGCCATCTGCCTCTTGTTTCCCCCTCGCCTAAGAGCTCTTCTAACAGTCACAAGGATCAGTGCATTAAAGGAAGTGAAGTGTCTGGCTATTACGATAACAGGAAGTGAATGAAGCCCTGGGGGTAAATGAGGAACAGGCCAAGAAGGTGGGAAAGAAGCCCGGGCAACAAAGATATCTCCAGAGAAGAGAGCACAGGTGTTGGACTTGATGATCTTGTAGGTCTTTTCCAACCATAATGATTCTGTTGTTCCCTAAGCAGCCTCCATGCAGAGCTGGTGGTGAGGGCTGAACAGGACCAGCCAAGGAGCCTTTGCTGCCTGGGCAGGGGCTTCTCTTTGAGGAGTCAGTTGCTCTCTCTTGTATTCCTTTGACTCCTTTTCCTTACATGGGGAGAAATAAGGAAGAAAGGAGCTACCAGCCAACTC
Source organism: Crypturellus tataupa (assembly GCA_034781795.1). Lineage (NCBI taxonomy): Eukaryota > Metazoa > Chordata > Aves > Tinamiformes > Tinamidae > Crypturellus > Crypturellus tataupa. The sequence goes on from JAWLRI010000653.1 coordinate 1,284,990, forward strand.
CAAAGTTCACAGGAATGTTCATGGCTTGTCCCACACATGGCACTGCGGGACACTTTGCCTGAAGTTGCCAGATGTTGCCAGCTGTGCTGTGCACATTGCAGCACTCAGCAAGCTTTACTGCTGGAGCTGGGAGCTTGCGAAGTCTAAAGGAGGCTTTTTGGTGTTGGATCTTAAACACCTGAAGAAAGTACTACAAAAAGCTCTAAAATCAGGAGAAAAGAGCTCCTGAAGTCCCCTTAAATATTTCCTGGATTTTCTATCAGTGATTTGGAGAAAAGAGGGAGAGGGAAAGTTTTGATTTAGGATATTCAAGGTCTCAGAGTAGACTGTATCCTATTTCTCTTGCCTTCTTCTCTCCCCATGCCACATCTGAAAGGCAAGCCCCCATTTTACAAAGAGGTATCTAAGGGTTCAGCTTTGTGCCTGCAATTTTCCATCTCCTGACTTCCACAGAGGAATTCAAGGCGACAACTGAGGAAGCGGCAAGGTCAGGGTGTGCAGACAGAGGCATGAGACACACCTTGAGGCAGGAAGCATATCTACCCGCTCTGCTGGGAATATCTCTGTCATGTATGAAGTAATGCTGGCACTGCTATGAAACCTCACTGAGCCCTTGGTTACTGCTCAAGGAGCAGCTTTATGCATCCTAGGCACATCCTGTAGCCCCTTCAGCTGCTCCCTGTTCCTGTAATAAATTCATGATAGAGATGATGGTCAATGTAGCTGATAATGAATAGAGGATTAGGCGAGGTTAACAGCATGCATCTACTGCTTGCATTACCAGCCTTTTTGCTGCTGCTTTGTTCTGTCTGCTAAGCACAGGCTGATTTGGGAGGGTGGTGGTGGGTGATACCTCTGCTTTCCAGCTCCCTCCTGGCAGGAGGTGGCAGGAGGTGGCAGGAGACGGCTGGACCGCCAGCGATAACCCGAGGTTCTGGGAGGACGCTGCGCTCACAGCGTTGAGCTCCCATCGCAGCCTGCAGAAGGGAGGGCAGGCAGGGCTGGAGGAGGCCATGGCTGCCCCGGAGACTTCAGTGGGACCCAGGCACTCACTGTTCCTCCGCAAGCCTCTAGCTGGGAGGCCAGCGAACACGGCCGGCAGCAAACAAAGGCTGCTGCTGCAGGGCAGCACTAGCACCCTGACATTCCCAGCAGCTGGCCGGGATGGCAGTGGCCTTGTGAGATGCGTTACACAGCTTGGATGGCCAGGACTTTGGTTTACTCCTATCCAGGGGGAAGACTAGACCCGATAACCTAGATACAGCCTTGTCCCCTCCCCCTGCCTTCGTGCTCTTTGTCTGAGTGGCAACGCGGAGGGAGGGGTAGAAACCATCCCTTCCCAAGGAAACCCAGCTTCCAGCAAGGAAAGGCCGTTCAACCTACTCATAACGCAGCCACACACTCCCTGTCATTCTCCTCCTGTTCCTTCGGCAAAAGGCATCCTGCTCCCGCTGGCAGCAGTGACCAAACGCACATCTCACTCCAGCCCCTTCACGTACATGGCCCCAGGCTTGCGTTCCCCATCCCTGCTGGTGCCACACGCGGAGGCAGGAAGGCTCTGGAGCGTGAGCGCGGCAGAGGAGAGGGCCCTGCACGGGGGCACCGGCTCCGAGGGAGCAAGTGGCTGTGGCTGTGGCACGGATCTCCCAGGGCTTGCAGGCAGTGATACCTGCTCCCGACCTGCGGAGGTGCCTGATTAGGCGCTTGCCCATCGGAGATCTCCCTTTCCCTCCCATGCCATGATCATTCCCAGGGCATTTCTCCCAGCCACACAGTGCCAAGGCCAAACCGCGCAGGACACGCCACCTCACCTCAAGATGCAGGGCACACACATTTTCTTGACCGGGTCTATTTCTTTTGCCAGGGGCCACTGGGTATTTGGAGTCATGCCATGAAACTTATCCCAGGCTGCCGCCTCCCTGGGACTGCCTCCCTGCAGACACCCTCAGCATCCTGCCTTGCCGAGGGCTTGGGCAGGAGGCTGGCCCTGCCGTGGCGGTCGCGGAATCTAGGGCAAAGCGTGCGGGAGCCTCACCACCGGCGCAGGAGCTGGGGGTGAAGGGCCTGGGCATGTCCCTACCCAGCCGCCGCAGGGCCACTCACTGCTGGCTGCCTGCGCGGGGCTCCCTGCATTTCTGCAGCCAGCTGCACCAGCCTGTGCCCCCTTGGCCTCCCCAGCTGCGTGCCCCACAGCTCAGCACCTCATGAGGGGGCCGTGGTGCCCGCGCCGGGCTGCACCATCATAGCCCCTGCCTGTGCACCTGGGCCCAGCCCGCATGGCAGGACTGTCCTGCGAGGCAAGAGGATTTCCCCAGCCCCAGGCCAGCAGGGTTATATCTTTCCTTCAGAGCAGCCCCTGGTGACAGCTACCCAGCGTCACAACCACAGCCGCCGCTGCTCTTTCTTCTTGATGCCAGGCTGCTACCACAGAAACAGAAAGAAAGGATAAAAAAATATACACGCCAGGACCAATTTGTTCCACTGCCCCTTGGAGGAGATACTCATCCCCAATGGCCAGAGCTGGGCACCGCAGAGCATGCACGCATAGAAAGCCCAAGCATCCCCCAGCATCGCCCAGCCCTGCCGAGCCCGGAGCATCCTACCTTTGAACATGAAGCTTCCTTTGTCTCCGATCACTCTCCCAAGGGGCTGGGCTTCCCCCCAGTTTTCTAGCCTGACGCTGGCGCAGCACGGTGAGCCACGAAGCTCTGCTTTTACCTCTCTCTTTCTTTCCTGTCCTCTTCTCCCCCCTCTCCTTCCCCTCCTTCTCCAGCGGCTGTTTCAGCTGAGCGGAGATGCTGGTGCTGCTCCTGCTGCCACCGTCATGTGACCTGAATATTAAACATCGCTGCAAAATCTCCCCCCGCGCCCGCCCCCCGGCTCCATCGTGGAGCCTGCCAGAGCCTCCTCGCCTGGATGGGCAGGGGAACAGGGCTGCCGGGACCCCCACACACACACATGGAGGCCTCCCCTCCTCCTCGCATCACGCACAGATTTTCTTGCTCTTTCCCTCCCTGTTCCCCAGCAGTTTGGTGTGCTGCTCTCCGCAGAGCATCTCTGGATGCAGCCACTTGTTTATGGAGGGAGATATTTAACCCCTTGGGGTTTTGCTGTGGCAGGGCTGGGTGATGCCACGAGTCTTGCTCCCTCTCCCTGTAGGTATCCCTGGGGTTTGCAAGGCCTTGTCCTGCTTTCCTGAAGAGAAGGAACTGGGGACAGCTCCTCAAAACTGAATCGCCCTTCAGCTCAGCTTTGGAGGTGTGGGAAACTCTTTGGCATGGCGATTCCTGGCTGCTGGCCCCTGGTGCAGCGGCAGAGCAGCACGTATGTGTGCGTGTACGCATGCAGGCCCACATGTGGGAGCAGTGCAGCGGCAGCGGGCCCGGTGGTGCACACTCCATGTCGCGGTGCGCGGATCGCGTCTCCACACTGCCTGGGAGGCACCTACGCCTGGCTGCACCCGTGTGCATGTGTCAGGGTGGATGTGTCCGTGTCTGCAGAGCGCCGGCCGCCTTCCTGCCATGCACCGTGCGGCGGTCGGGGGAGCCCCTTCCTCCCTCCGCATCTCCTCCTCCTGCCATTTGCTAGCCTGATCCCTTCTTTCACAGAGGGCTCTGCTCTGGTGATGATGGGTCCCACTGGGACCCATCAACTGGGAACAGTTGGCTGTCCTGCAGACAAGGACATGGGGAGGACAGGAGGGGGTGCCCCTCTGCTGCCCTCACTCTGCACCACTTTCTCTCAGGGGATTATCTGCAGGTCCTGGGATTATCCTATGTGCGGCTCGCCTCCCCTGGCTTTGGGCAGTGTGACTGGCCCTCTCCCACGCCGGGCCCTTGCGGAGCGCAGCAGCCCTGCAGTGTCGTGTCGAGACGCGTTCCCCTGGGGCAGCACCGACCACCGGCGTGGTTGAGTGTCCAGCAATTCACCCCTCAGCAGATCAACGGCGCTTTCTTTTAACACAGCCCAGCCTTTCAGGGATGTCCTCACGTGGCAGTCCCACCTGCGGGGGCCTGGCTGCAGGGTGCCCCGCAAACTTGTTTCTTGTGGAGGGTTTTGAGCACCTGCCTCCCTTTCCAAGAGCAAAAACCAACAACAGCAACAACAGACCCTGCAAGTGGTGGGAGCAATTAGAAATCCCTTTCTGCACTGAAGAGCTGCCTTCATTCCCTGTCCCCTCGCATGCTCCTGTGGAACTCCTGGTGGGAACCTGCCCCATACTCTGACACAGCAATGCCCTCCCTGCACCCTCACGCCCCATGTTGGACTCACGCGCCGCCCAGGCCAGGCCAGGCCACGCCGGGCTGAGGAGACCCACCGGTGCTGCCCACGCTCCCTGTAGCAGCACTGGCCAGCAGCCCAGGGCCCAGCACCTTCGCCGCTGTATCGGCACCGCCGGGGTCATCGCGCCGCGGCCGAGGCAGGATGGGGGTGACGGGGGTCGATCCCCTCTGGGTGTCGGGGTGTGGGCGAAGCACGGCCACCGGCGTCTCCCCTCGGGGCAGCAGGGCGCCGCTCGGCCCCTCGGCCCCTGTGGGCCTTCCCCCAGTGCCAAGGGGTGGCCGGCGGGACGAGGGGGCCACGGCAGGGAAAGGCTGGGGCCGTGGTGCTGCCGCTGCTGCTGCCACCTCGTGCGGCAGCTTCCGGGGGGCCACGAGGCGCTGCCGATCCTGGGGGGCCGTCCAGGCGCTGCGGCGGAGGGTCACCAGGAGGGAGCTGCGCTTGGTGGGCTCCGTGCCATTCGCTGTGGCCCATGCCGGGAGCCCAGCTGCGGAGGAGGTGGGGGCTGGCTCCATGATGCCGGGACGGGCGCTGCTGCGGGCCCCAACGAGGGCAGAGCCCCGGGGCAGAGCCTCGCGGATGATTTCCCTCTGTGGGGCTGCCGAGCCAAGGGGCGGCGGAGCCAGCGAGCCGAGGGGTGACTGGCCCACAGGTGCTGCGGGACGAGCAGCGAGTCCTGGGATGCGGCTGGGACCCAAGGAGGAGGCCGAGGTGGGCAGACGCCGGCGGTGAGGGGAGAAGACTTCCTCCATGCTGGGCACCAGCAGCCACGGCCCAGCCTGGAAACACAAGCGGAAAGAGTGTGTGAGCGCCAGGGGCAAAGCTGGTGTCCTGACCCGTGGTGCCCTACATAGGGCAGGGTCTCGTCCCATGCCCATTTGGAGGATGCTGGCACAGCACTGGGGGCCCAGCACTTACCTTGTCCCAAAACGGGGGCTGCGAGGGGCCGTGCAGAGCCTGAGTGCCCGCCTGGAGCGCCCAAGGCACGGCATCCGCCCGGTGAGCTCCCAGCCCGTCCTGCCCTCCATCCCGCCTCCCTCCCTCCCTCTCTCCAACCAGCAGTTTCCTCCTGGCCCCTCATCCTCGTAGGAGTTTTCCCAGCTTTGTTCAAAATGGTCGGAGAAGGTGACGCTTGGGGAAGGGGGGGACGTGGCGGAGCCGGCGGGGGCGTGAAAGGCAGCTCTTAAGGAATGCTGGGGAAAAACAAGGGATCCAGGATCAGGGGGAAAAGTGAATGACCGGCGCTTGCCCAGAGCGGCCTTCAGCTGCGTGGCGGCCAGCCCTATGGTTGGATGTCTCCAGGCGAGGCCCGGCCGGCTGGGGACGCCGGCCCACGCCGGGAGTTCTGGCGGGACAAGCCAGAGCCGCCTCCAGCCGCGACAAAGAGCCACTTGTGGTGGGCCCGAGCTGGCCGAGCGCCTCGCATTGCAGCCATTCCTGCATTCTGGCCTGGCAGCTCACGGGTTCCAGGAGGCTGCCCCGTGGCTCTCCCCAGCCTGGAGCATCCAGCCATGCCGCGGAGCAGCCCTGTGCCAGCATCGCCCATGCTCCCCGTCTGTCCGAGGCGCCGCTCGCAGGCGAAGCTGGCGGGAAAAAAATGGCGATAAAACACTTGCCCTTGAGCAAATGACTGTGATTTAAGAAGAATAGTATTGAGTTTTTGAAATATTTTTCCTTTCTCTTTTGTTTTCCCCAGTGAGGAAGGCATCATTTTCTTCTCAGGTGTTTGTTCAGGCTTTCGCCTTTCTTTCTTTATTCCGATTTTCTATGTTTTCTTTAATATTCCAATTGCTTTCTAATTCCATTAGCATTTGACTATTTTCAAGGTTAAAAGTGCACATGTTACAAGCAGTCTGTGGCAGAGCTGGCCACCTCCATCAAAATATCCCATCCCAAAATATCCCCAAGTATCCCATCAAAATAAAATTCATTTTAAAGAGCTATGCAATAACTAAGTAGGAAAGAAAAAAGACACATGTGTTTTGGTGGGAGGCATGAGCCAAAACATTGGCAAACAGGAAAAAAGAGAGAGATGGGACAGAGAGTGAAAATAACAACCATCACAATATCTATTGTTTTTGCTTTTTTTTTTCTGAAATAATTGAAATCTTCAAAAAGCCAATATCTTCCCATGAAAAGTTTCAGCATCTCCAAAGCTGAGGAGTCTCCCATGTGAATCCCAGCACTAGGGGAGAGGAGTCATCTCTCCCCTGGGGAGGCCTCCCTTGGAGTCCTCAGGGACATCCATGCCGCTCTGGCTGTGGAGGAGACGGTGACTGGCTGATTTGGCATCTCTACCGCCTGCAGCAGGAAGAGAAAGGCACCGTATTAGCCCAGAGCCGTCCGGAAATGCCCACAGGCAGAGCAGCACTACGGGTGTCGCTGCACTTACCAGGCTGCTGGGGCAACCAGGAACCGGCCGCTTCTGTGGTGGACAGCACAGCCCAAGGGCGGTGCATTGCGTTTTGCACTGGCAGCACATGGCAAAAAAGGGCCCTGCGGCCATGACAAATCTGCTAGGAGGTTAGGGCTGGGCTCGGAGCCCAATGGGAAGTGTTGTGGGTAAGGAAGGGCTCAGGACTGTGGAATTTCTTCATTTCTTTCAAGAAACAGAGAAAGGGGAGACAAAAAAGAGCAATCTGATGCTCTTCTGTGTTTCTAGCACTAAGTATCTTCTCTAATGCCTCATCCAGTTTAACTCAGTGTCTGAGACTATTTCACTCTCCCCTGAGAGAGTCTTTATAGCTGCACAGATATCGCAGCGAAGAAACAGTCTCGGTTTTCACTCAGTGTTTTCCTTTTCCTTAATTACTCCCAGATAACCCCTCAGTATTACACAGCAGAGAACCACTCAAATAAAGAACTATCCCACTTTAAAGGGAATCTAACTACAAATCAGTCCTTGCTGGCTGTCTTAAGATGGAGGGAAGCAACTCCCAGGGAGAACGAAATGAAAACAGAGCAGTGGAAATTGTTTACACTTTTATTTCATAGTAGAGGCCTTTTGCATTATTAACAATAAAGTACTTAGTAGCCATGAAAAAATACCTGATTTGACACCATCAGGGTTAAAGAGACTGAAACAAGTCATAGAAGCTAAATAAATAGTTTGCAAAATATCCGTTAGACCTTGAAACTTGGTCTTGCTCTTTCTTCAGCTCTTGGGATAAAATCAGGGCATCAGGCAGATGAACACAGGGGTATTGGGAACACCAAAGGCAATAGATACTCACAAGATCACCTCTTAGTCCTCCTCCCTGCCCTGGCAGAGTTGTTTCCTATGGCACCAGTTCCAGCAGTTGGCCCTGCCAAGTGCTCAGTGCCAAGTGCGCTGATGCCCTCCTTGTTTCCCTATTGAGATATTCGAGCCCCAGGATTTCCCATAGAAAACTGAACAAAAAGGCAAAAGCAAGTGGGACAGGGCTGAACTTGTTTTCCTCTTTTTTGTTCAGGTTTCTATACATAATCCTGGGTGCAGAGGAGATGAAAGCAGGCAAGACTGCACACAGTAGATCACGCAGAGCAGGCAGGAGGTGCCAAGGCGCCAGTGAGAGTCAGCAGAGCCACGGAAAGCCCGTGGCAGCCCAGCCTACCAGCTCGCTGCAGGCACCCGAGCTTGCACGCAGAGCGCTCTCGTGCAGGGCACACACCCATGGCATGGCACACTGTGCCTTTCATTTTTACTAGATTGGTGGCTTTTCAATTTCTCTTTTGACTCAGAGGTGAAAGTGCTAGAGCAATTTGTGTTGGTGGAGACCACAGTGGCCAGCTCCAAGCTGCAGGCAGATTCTGACTGCAACATACCCTGTCCTTCGTCATCCTGCCCACGCATGTCTATCCAGGCTTGGCGAAGTCCACTGCTGGGGCAGAGGCAGGTTTACCTGTGGGGTTGGGAGAGTCCTTTCTGAAGATTCAGTCTAAACATTTTGTAAAAAAGCAGCTGAACCAGCAACCAAACCCTTTTTTTTTAAGGTGAGAATGACTGGGAAATGCCCAGCGATTTTGCTCCTACCAAGAGATCAAGCTGGAAACACCAGGAAGATCCATATATATGAGAGGGATTCCTTATCATAAGTTGGCTCCATAGATGGTCTTGTTGCACAGGGACAGTCTAGCCTGTCCCCAATCTCGCTCTCCACTACCAGATCTCCACTACAAAAGTTTTTACTGCTACCCCGTTATTCCAGCTGTAGTCTGTTTGCATTGCAGTCCTAGCTGCCAGTAATGATGGGAAGCAGGTTTCTAAGTTGACAATTGGAGCCTATAGGTATATTGTGCTGGAGGGCTGCAGATCCGATCAGTGCAGCTGGGAACAGTATGTGATACCACGTGGTGCAGCCCTGTGGTCTTTCCCTTCCCTTCCCTTCCCTTCCCTTCCACAAGCCTGACTCAATGAGGAACAAAATGGGATGTACCGGGATGTACCTGCTTCAGGCTGCACCTGTGCTCGCTAGGGCAAGTATAACTTTCAGCACAGGAATCATCCTGCTTATTTCATTTCCCTGCTGGATGAAACTCCCCAGTCCAGGACACTTGCATGAAGATCTCTGCTTTTGGCTGAATGGAGGGACTCTTGAATTTTTTCCCTGGCTCACACATAACTAGAAAGCTCCTGCCAGTTTTGCTGAGAAAGATAACGGTGATACCATTGCAATCTGGGAAGATGAAAATCCTCAGAAAGACCTAGGCTATTTACAAGATTCCCTGACCCATTCCCTACTGAGTCTAAACCTTTGGATCTAAAAACTAACTTTATCTTCAGAGAATTACCAACAGCACATCACTGGACATCAGTCCAGTACACTCTCCCATCAGTAATGGAGGAGAAAACCTCTGCTGACAGTTACCAAGGACAGTTATTGCACACTGCCCAGCTCATCTTGGAGGCTGAGCAACACAATTCTTTCTGTGAAGAGCTGTGATGGAAGGAGGAAGCCTCTTTCCACAGTTGGATCGCGTCTCCTGCTGCCCAAAGGAGCCTTTGGGCTCTACTGCACAGAGCTGGTGCCCTGCAGGCAGCCTGGGGATGTGGATCCAGCATGTGCAGGCAGCAGTGTAGGATGCTTGGTGTTGTAGTGGGACCCTGGGACCCCGTCGGCAGCTGACAGCTATCACCTCTACAGTTTGTGTATGTAAAGAGTGTTTGCTGGGTGGGAGATCAGGGCTCTGCGGATGGCATAGGACAGCAGCATCATGTATGTTCACACTGACTGGGCCAGCAACAGCTTATTACAGTGTCCTGCAGAGGTGAAAGCAGGAGCATACCATACAACAGTGACATGGCAGCATGATATGCACCAAAGAGAACCAGGCTTGGCACCTGCCAAAGCCTCCTGTCACAGGCTCAGAGCTCCCTGGGGGCTTCCTCTACCCGCTGGGCATTGCACACCACTGGCAGGGAGGGAAAGGTGCCAATGTCCCAGCTACTCACAGCTTCACATCTTCTTACAGTGCTTTGGTAGCAGATGAGCCCCATGGGAGTGAGGAAAGTGCAAATACTGCATATAAACTTGGGGTTTTGTGTGAGACTCACTTCATACAGCTCAAGTCCAGAAAACACAGGCAGTGCAACAGGTTCATTTCAGTGAATGGCTCAGTGTCCCTTCTCAGAGACATGCAGAGAAGGGGTGTTGAGAGATGTTTCACAGCTTTCAGTGAGGATGACAGTGAAGGGAGAGTAGCACCTGGTGCTCGAGGAATTCGCTTAGGACAACTCTGTGGTGCAGGAGACCAAACAAGTGCAAATCAATTTGTAGAAAAGTATCTCCTTCAGTAGCAGAGAGGAGCAGAAGACTAGGTGCTTCATGGTGGACCAGGAGAGGATTACAAGATCAATGTGGCAGCACCCCTTCATGGAGCGCTGCAGAGTATCTCTGCTTGGCAAACCTTGGCAAACCAAAAGAGGGCTTGGACAAACCTCTTTAGTAATGCTCTTAATGGCAATTATTAATGTTATGGCAATGCCAGATTAGAACTCCAAACACTGAAGTTCCAAAACAGACATAAAAGAGCAGTGCATGTCTAGCAGCAAGAAGGGCGTTCAGCCTCCAGAGCTGTCAGTCCTTGGCCTCTCCACACAGGGGTAAGCTGAGGGGAGCTTCAGCAAGCTTACCAACATCTCACCAAGGGTGACTGCTGTGAAGATCTCAGCTGAGGCAATGAATGAGCCTGAAAACCACAAAATTCAATTCACCAAAAACAATTCTCAAACTTAAGCAGACTGAGTTAGGTTGAATCCAGCAACTAGGAGTAAAAGGCTCTGCATCCTCTTAGAAGGCCATTATCCCTGCAGAGACCTTTCTTTGTAAAGGCCATGTCAAGACACAGTGTCTCAATCTCAACAGTGAGTAACAAGACACCTTTTTGTTTTAGTGATTCGTCAGTCCCAGCCATCAGAGGTGCAGGAGTCATTGCTGAGTAAAGACTTATGGGCAGGTGGAAAGTCCTGAGTCTGCAGTGCCACATAAACACTGCCTAAGAGGTGGAGAGAAGGAAAAGTGAACGGTAAAACACACATAGCAGCAAAGAACAAAGCGTCAGTGCACCGCATTTGCGTGTGGGAGACTTGTCATCCTGACCAAGGCCTGTGGATGTCCATCCACACAGGAGAGGCTCTTCGGCACTCAGCACGCAGAGCTCACCTCTCGCAGGCAGCATTTTAGACCTCGGGCACCCCAAAGCCAAGGTTGTCCCGAATCATCAACGTCTTCCGCAGGTCCCGTTCCATGATCGGCCTCTGTGTTCGCCACTTATGGGCTTCCTGGAGTCCTGGCTCAAAGTAGTAAATGCAAGCTCCAAAGCCCACCAGGATGAGAATGGAGATCATCAGATACACGGGCACGAACCAATCCAAGAAGTGGGGCATGGCTGCCAGAAAAAAAGGCAAGAAAGCTCATGTAGGGGGAGCACCTAACGAAACAGCTCCTCAAGGCCGCACCATGCCAAGTCACAGAATGGCAATATCGCAGAATACCTGAGGTCGGGAGGGACCTTTGGAGATCACCTAGTCCAACCCAGCCTGAACAAGCAGGGTCACCTAGACCCTGAGTTGTGCCTAGCCTCACTGCACCCTGGCTGGGCCCTCCTGCTGCATCCCAGCTAGTGTCCAGTACCCACTAATGCTCCTTGACCTCCTGGAGAGGGCAAATCCCTTTTAGCTGCTTGCTGTGGGGCCTCCCCCGTGAGCAGGGGAGCGTGGAGCCACTGGAACGGCTGGTGGGCAGCACGAAAGCCCGCTTTCCCCGCGCCACTGCTGGCAGCTGAAGGTGGGGAGCTGATGCCTGCCCAGGCCAAGCTGCTGTACTAGGACATACAGCTGCTTTGCTCAGAAACTCAGCTGCTGCTGCCACTGTCCCTTTCTCTAGCATTTCTGGGCCCCTCTGAGTCCACGGTCTGAGACAGCCTAGCTCAGTGCTGAGCTTTACCTTGCTGTATCCTATTTAAGGTCTGTTTTCACCCTGCTTTGGGGATCTTACAGCTAGTTCTTGGTTCACCACCGATTTTTGCCTTGTCTGTCCTGGTCTCTTGCCCTTTTCCCAAGGACTCCCAAGTCTCTCTACACTTTTTTGCAGTGGTCAGTAAGTGACAGCTGGGTTTATTAGCAGAACTTATTACCGTCCACAATATTTATGACTTTTACTTTTAAATCTTTTGGACCCAGCTCTCTGGTTTGCACTTGTTTGGTTTAGGCCCCACATCGGCTGCTAGGGGCAGAAGTGACTTACCTGGAGCGGCTGGTCTGCCTCGCCAAAAAGCCCTCGTGAGCCACGTTCCTATTCCAGATCAGCACTGCCGTGGGAAACACAGAACAACAGGTTCATTATGGAGCCAGCTCATGCCCGTGCTATCACCACCGCTGCCAAAAACCAGCAAGGAAGAATCAGATACACCCCTCTCCGGCCATCAGGGCTCAAGTTTCCCAGAGGCAGAGGACAGGGAGAGAAGCCAACAGTGAGTCCAGCTGGACATCAGCTAAGGGATCAGCCTAGAGGCATGAAAGGCTATAGTTAAAGCACATTTTTGAAAACTCTTGCCCTGGGGTGCTGCAGATGAAACACCCCTTGACTTCAGTGAGGCAGAGGGGAGCCTTACTGAATCCTGCCTTCCTAGAGACCTTCAGGGTGCCACACGTGCAGGTCCTCCAAGTCACCACTATGCTGCTAGCGCCTCCTGCTCCTGCCCACCCATGTGCAGGCTTGTTAAGGCAGGACTGGGGACAGCTCTGCGCTGCTCCGCAGCCACTGCTGGTGGTGTGCCCCAGGCTGATCCTTGGGACCCTCCTGTTGCTGCTGCTGCGTCTTCTCACCGTGACCCCATCACATGTGTTCTGGAAGCCAACACCTCCTGATATAATCTGTGCTACGGGCATGTAGCATCTTCCCCTTCCATTTATTTTGTCCTGTGGCCCCAGTTCAGGAAGGTAAATTCCTGCAGGCATCCCTGCTGGCGAAGTGCAGGAATGCACACAGCTTACCTGGCAAATTATTTCTTACTCTGATTTCTGTGCTGCAGTAAGTGCTAGTTAGTTTGCCATCACATTAACTGATTTCACACAGAACTTGCTACGCTTTTTTTTTTTTTAATTTATTTTTTAATACCAGGGCAATCAATTGATTCAAATCTGCCCAGAAGCACTTGTCTGCTGAATGCATCCTGCAGTGAGAGTACCTGTCCTCGCCTGCCAGCACATAGACTATCAGCAGGAAACACAAGAATGAACAGGACGTTTCATATCACCCTATAAATGATATTTTCTGTCAAAGGATTAGATCTGAAACAAACAGGATTTCTTGCTAAGATAAGCAAGAAATTTTTAGAAGTAGAGAGGAAAACAGAAATGAAAAAAAGAAAGAAAGAAAAAAAAAAGACTTCCCTGTGCTTAGGCAGGGAAGAGGCACAAATGTTGGATATTCACCAATCCTCCTTGCAGGATGGCAGAGACATTAGCACATTTTGGTTCCCCACTATATTCTTCTCTGCTTTTAGCAGCCATCATTTTGCCTACCTCCAGCATGGCCGCTACTGTCACCAAGTCCTTCAGGATTTTTGCTGTCTTCCTCTTGCTCCCTTTTGCCAGGACCCGGCTTGTCCTGGCCACACAGGACAAGGCAGACGCCCCCTCCACACTGCTCAGCATCAGCCACTGTTTGGCTGCACGCACAGACACAGTCTCAGCAGTGCTCCTACCTCTGCATTGCCATCCCTTTGTTTCTCCGGTAAATAAGTTGGGAGATTAAACACAAAGCCCAGGCCAAGCCCTGAGACTCTGCAGACGCACTGTGGAGAGCAGGGAGCTGGACAGAGCATTTCCCTCGGCCTCAGGGGCTGCAAAGGTGTGGAGGGCACCATGCCTGATCCCTCCCATGACGGCAGCCAGGTGTGAGCCCAGCTATGGCCAGAGTGCCCCGAATGCTGCCCACGCTGTTCTCTCTGCCAAAGTAGCTCCTGTTTCTCCAAGTGCTGCTGCTGTCTGACCAAGCCTGGGAGGCACCCCTGCATCCTGCCACTGCAGCACCGACAGTGCCTCCTACAAAGCCTTTACCCGGAGGTGAGTAGATGATATAAATCCCTACCCATTTTAATGCAGGAAATAACAGAGTTTGGGAGCCTGGGAAGGAAACACGAACTCAGCTTCCCCAGGTGATGAGTTGCAAACCAACCACCTAAATTCCCTTCTCCAACGTTCACCTTCAAAATCCAAAAGTGCAGCTGCCATCCAAAAAGCACCACCTTAAAGAGCAGCCCCACAGAGTGCCCGGTTTATCCTTCCTCGGGGGCTAGCAGAGCTGGTGTCGCCCAGCTCCTCATCGGCAAGCTTGTTCCAGCCTGCTTGCTCTGCCCCCCTTGCTCACCGCCCCGGCAGCTCCTTGAAGGCTCTTCCCAGGGGCGCTCTGCAGATACTCAGGGTGCCCCAGCCCTCATGCTCCTGCTTCCCAGTGCCTCGTTTTGCAGCGAGACACCCGGGCACCCCAGAGATGAGGAGCCCGCAGTATCCTGCTGAGACAGCTCCTCCGATAGGCAAGGATCCTTGTCAAACTCATGTCCCTCCTGCCACTCCCCTTCCAATGACACCACAGGAGCTCTCTGCCGATCGTCACTGCCCCCGAGGTGCTGGGGTAGGGGGACAGCAGACAGGTCACTTTGGCCACAAAAACTATGGGGTGCACCATCAGGACCACAAATAAGGCTCAGCTCCATTTTTCCCATGCAAGACTCTAACCCATGCACCAAAATAGCCTTATCCCCACCGCAGAAGATCACGCTGGGACAGGGCAGCCAGGGAGAACCTGCAGGTTGGGGCATGGCACTATGGATGGCAGGGATGGACCCGGACACAAGGCAGACTGCGAGCCCCTGCTGCCGGCCCTGCAACGTGCCACCTACCTCCTTCCAGAGAAGTGGGACAGCGGGATGGGGCTGCTCGTGCCGGCATCTGCAGGGCCCGCGCGGGATGAGTCAGGCTTGCTTCCCAGCAAGCAGATGCCAGGCAGAAAGGAGCTGGCTCCGGCAGAGCCGGCGCGACAGCGAAAAGCGATGGGAGTGGGGTGGGAGGAGGGCCGGAGGCGGGAGCGCGCAGGGCTGGCGTGCCGTGGCTGCGCTGCCTCCTTCCCCGTCCTCTCCCCTCTGGCCTCCCCGGCGCCCCGTCACCCCAAAGGAGGCCACATCTGTGACCAACTGCATCCCCGCGCCAGGGAAAGGGGGATATTTCTGTAGCAGTCGTTATGGCAACCGCCTCCCACACTGGGAGAGGCAGGAGCTGGCAAGCGGCACACGGAGCTCCGGGGAGCAGAACGGGCTGCCTGTCTTCCACAGAGGAAAAGCAGGAGTGGTTTACAAGGGAAAGGAGCTAAGCATGGGAAAAGGAGGTGGTGGACACTGCTCCCCCAGAGAGAGGGCAAGGTCGAGGCGCGGGGGTGCGAAGGAGGATGCACAAATGTGTCGGTTGGGTGCATGGAGCTCTGCTGGATTTTAAGGCTCTGGTGTTTTCCAGGTGCGCCCGCCTCATGGCAAACCTGGCTCACAAGGTGATGCTGCAGGCTGGAAGTTCACCACAGAAATGGAGGCAAGAGGCATGGAAAGGGGCTGAGGAAAGGGTCAGGTTAGCACCCGATTTAGATTTTTTTTTTAAATAGGTGAAAATAAAACTGTCAACTTTTTGGCCAGAAGATCTCAAAGAAAAAAAAGACAAACAAAAAAAAAGTTATTTTTTGAAGTAATACTTTTGCTTGCAGCAAAATACTTTTTGTTTGCAGAACCAAAGCTGGACTCCACAATTGCTGCTGATGACAAAAATGGTTGTGCTGAAACATCTTCTGCTTCAGTTTTTCAGTAGCACAGTTAAAAAAAATTCACCATGACTCCAAAGTCACTTAGCACAAAAACCTTTTAACAAAATCCATCAATGAAACTGCTCCAGCGCAGGGAGCCCCTCGCTCTTCCGCCAGCAGCTCCGCTCTCCCTGCTTGTTCACTGACACCTATAGCCCTATCGGGCACACTGCAAGGGGTGCTTGGAAAAGGTGGCAGGGCCAAGAAATGCGCAAAACTGCCCCAGCCTGGGCCCACAATTGTGCCAGCTACACCCCTGTGCCTTGGGAGTCAAGAAGGGCAAGGTTTGGCTTTCTAGAAAATTGCATTTAGGTCAACTTTTAGGTCACTCACGCCTCACAGAAGTACCTAAGATCCCCCAGCCACCTGCCCCCTGCTCTCTCTGCTCGTTCCTGCTACCACAGCGCAGACACCAGGATACGGGGGAACCCAGTGCTCTACAGTTTCTCCACTGGCTTCAGCAGATCCGAGTTTGGGCTTAATGCTGCTCCTGCAAGCTGGCAGTACTTTTTGTCTCACTGGGTCAGTTTTGCCCTGGCTTGCTTCCCCAAAATCGCTGCTGCTCAGCCTCTGCCTTCACCGAATAACAGAATGGTTGAGGTTGGAAGGGACCTCTAGAGATCATCTAGTCCAACCCCCTGCTCCAGCAGGGACACCCAGAGCATGTGGTACAGGGTGGCATCCAGGTGGATTTGGAAGATCTCCAGAGAAGGAGACTCCACAGCCTCTCTCAGCAGCCTGTTCCAGGGCTCTGTCACCCTCACAGGAAAAAGTTCCTCTTCCTATGGAGGTGGAACTTTCTGGGTTTCAACTTGCACCTGTTACCCCTTGTCCTGTCACTGGCCACCACCAAGAGAGTTTGGCCCCATCTTCTTAACATTCCTCCGTCGGGTATTTGTACATGTTGATCAGATCTCCTCTCAGTCTTCTCTTCTCCAGGCTAAACGGGCCCAGCTTGCTTAGCCTTTCCTCATACAATAGATGCTCCCGTCCCTTAATCATCTTTGTTGCTCTCTCTCTGTCCATACCTCCCTGCAGCCGTGGATTTTCCTGCACTGAGGGTGAACACAAGGTGCCTGGAGACAGGGCAGTGACCAGAGCTCCTGCGCATGCCCAGCACAGGGTGGGGTGACAGGGCCACCCAGCCAGAGCAGAAACCCTTTAACTATATCAGCTCTGGGTGAAGAAGTAGGAGACAGCTGGGGACTCAGAAATGTTTCTTGCATTTAAGGTACCAATAAATTACAGGGTGAATGGTACCAAAACAAACAAACAAACAAACAAACAAAAAATCCCCAAATCCAAAACCCTAGAGTCACAGTTCTTCTAAATTCAGGTTATTCCCAAGCCTGATTGGTCTGCTTTTCCATTTTTTCCCCACATGGAAGTCCTGTGTTTCAAATGCTGAAACAGAATAAGGCAATAGGAACTGTGCTTGAGATGGTGGTGTCTTGGACAGCAGCAGCACCTTTTTACCGTAACTCCTTCTACTTCTTTGACAGCAACTTCACACCAGTAGTTGCTGGGAGAGAACGGTGCAAAGCCCAGGGCCCGCGGTCACACTGCAGACATGTTCACAGGCAAGACTGGGGAGCTGGAAGGAGGTGAAAGTAGGTGATGATGTGCCAAGTCCGTGTGATTGGTCAGTTCGTGACCCAGCTTGGCAGCAAGCACAAACATGGGTCAGGATGGGTTACACGAACCAGCAATTCCTGAATGCAGAAGGTCCAGGGTTCCCTGTAGCCTTGTGCTTCAGTCTCCTGCCTGTTATTTAGAGCCTTTTCATCTTATATCTGTATTTTCTCAGACATCAGAACATGCCCTACAGGGTGTGGGTACACCTGTAAATCATAGCGTCACTCTCAATTTTCTTTGCAGCTCAGGGATTTTTTTAAGCTAGCCTTGTAATCAAAAGAGTCTCTTGCTCATAGCATGTGTCCTACTGATTACTCGCTCTATTTTCAGAGTATGACAATACCCCCAAGAACTCCCCAAAATAAAGTAGGAGAGAAGAAAGTCATCACCAAGCAAGCCAAGGCCAGCGATAGAGGACACTCCAGAAAGAGAGTCAGAAGCGCTCCCCGTATTGCAGCAGGACACAGAAGGCCCCTTGGGTGCATGGCAGGACATCAATCACACATTCCAGTGGTGAAGCAGAGTAGCCTACATTCTGGGTGCTTTTGCAGTTTCAAACAACAAAACCCATTTGAGAAACTTTGCTGACTTTTTCAAACAGCTGAAGAAATTGAGATGGTTAGCTAAATTAAAGAGCGTAATGGGAGAAAAAAAAAAAGTGTGATTTCCTTTGGGTCAAAAGTTTGCTACCACCAAAGGAAAATGAAGTTGCCAGCCACAAAAGTGGAAATGTCATGAGTTTCCCTCTAATAATTTGCACTTGCTAAAGTGAGGGAGTAGGTGCAATCAATTAAGTGTGACTCGGCAGCTCACAAGCTTCCCACGCGTTGCTGAGAGGTATGTCCCGAGCTAGCTGCTTGCAGCCAAGTGAGATCTCGCCAAGCAAGTGCTACACAGGGCAGTGTGGAAGCCATGACTGGGGAGAGTGGTGAGATAACAGGGACCTGCCTGCCCTTCTCCCAGGACCATCTCCTGAGGTTGTTTCCTCTCGATGGAGGGAGAAGCAAGAGAGGAAACAGAAAATACCCCAAGATTCATTTGTTCACACACTGGATGAAACAGAGAGCAAATTGGGCAAGGATACATGAGTGCAACACGCGCAGTGTAATTTCTCTTGCACGGCCCAGTGGTGCCCTGTCTCCCCCCCCCCCCCCCAAGGGAGCTGGCTCCAGTTACTTAACACTTCTCTCCGCCTTCCATCTTTAGGATACGTCTGCCCTGGATTCGTCCTCCCTTCCCCCAGCTGAACACGACAACAACCAGAAATATCTTGTGATCCCTTCTGCTTCACCTGTAATTTGCCTAATGCTGGCAATGAGCTGAACTGTCTGCCTTTGTCAAGATCAGAAAAGGCATCTCAACCCTATGATGTCAGCTTACAGCAAACCCCACCTCTCCCCCATCTGCCTCCCCTCTCCAGCACTTGGCAGAATGGGGGGGGGCCGGGGTTGGCAACCTCCCGCTGCAACCACCTTTCCGCCCTTTGCCTATGTCCTGCACCTTGGAGGAGCCCCGGTGTGCGGTGTGGGGAGAGCAAACCCAAGCGAGCAGCCTCGGCGCAGAGCCTGGGCACCCAACCTGCAGCGATGGCTCTCCGGAAGGGACCCTGTGAGACAGACTGCGGGTCAGTGAGGGAAAGCGGCTCTTGAGGGCTTCACCACATGCCATCCTCCTGCTCTGTCCTCATTGTACGCTGTGGTAGAGGCTCCACGTGCACCTGCAACACTGCTTCACTGCAGTGCCTCGGCACAAGCTGCATCCTGCGCGTAACATGGAGAGCGTGAGCAGGGTAGCACCAGGCTGGCAGGCGGCAAGGAACAGGAGAGCGCCGGGGAATGGGCAGGAGGGGCAGGACAGAGCTTGGGGCTGCGGGATCATCCTTCCGGAGCGAGCAAGGATGATTTAGCGTAACGTCGAGCACTGCTGAAGCAACGTCCCCAAACCAGCTGCCAGCTGCCATGAGGGTACTGCATGATGTGCCAATGGGCACAGAGGCTATAAGCACAAAGTATAGGCAAAACTTGGAGATGGATCAATTCTTCTTCCTTTTTATTATTTTTTAACAAAATTAGTGATTATGTAGGCTTGATTAGGCTTCTCGCTAGGCTTATAATCAATTCTTAAACAATATGGTGACTATCTCTGTGCTGCTTGGAAATGAGGTTGGTGGTCTGAATATGCTTTGCACTACCACGTTCTAATGCGTAATTTATATCACTATGGCTATAAACGTGGCCATTCCCAGGGAACACACTCGGTTGCCGCACCACGGTGCAGATGGTGGGGATTAGCTCTCCCCAGCTCCCACCAAGCAGCGCTAGGCTGGCACGTGACGGCGGCCTGCAGGAGCCCAGTTCCACTCCTGCAAGCCAGGAGGTCGGAGCATGGCGAAGAACCCAAACGTTGGGGAGGAGAAATAACCCCAGACATTTTTAAGAGGATGAATCCACCAAGGCTCACAGCGAAGCCTGGGGAAGAAGGAGGCAAAGCCAAAGATGGATGGGGTTTTCTGCAGAATAACAGTTTGGTTGTGGGAGTAGCACCAGGCTGGGGAAGCTTAGCTTATGATACAGGCTTCAACACAGTCCTGTACAATGCAAAAGACCCCGTGTCAGCACAGCAAACTCTCCGAAGAAACAAGGACACTAAGGCAGGGCACTGTAACACACACCTGGCTCAGCCTTTGAGCTGAGATTCATCTGTTCCCTGCTTCAGGAACAAGGCGACATGGCACAGGACCTCCTCCCTCCCGACTCTAGGGTGGCAAAATGCAGGCGCCCCATGGCCCAGCACCAAGGGGCAGCCAGGAGGGCAGCCCGGAGCGGGACTCCGCAGGCAACCCACTGCGCAGGCACCAGGGAGCGCTCCAGGCCCAGCGCTCCCGGACCAGCGGCGGGCCCGCCCCGCCGACCCCGGTGCATGCGCACCGAGCGTCCCACGCTTCCCCCGCGCATGCGCCGGGGCAGCGCGCCGCTCCCCGCCTCCCCGCCCCCTCCCGGCGCGCTACGTGCCCGTGAGGCAGCGCGCGGCGGCGGTTTGAATTGCGGCGCGGCCGCTGCGGGCATGACGGCGGTGCGGCCCTTCGACAAGCTGCCGGCGCTCAACTCCGCCACCGTCCTGGTAGGTCGGCCGGTACCGGGATGGGGACGAGGACCAGCACCGGGATATCTCCTTCTCCCCCAGCCCCGAGCGCGGCTGCTGTCCCCCGCCTCGGCCGTTGCAACAGTCACGGGCCTGCTGCCGGAGGAGGCGGGGCCCAGGGCCCAGGCCATGTAGGGACTCCCCGGACGCGGGGGGCGCCTCCCTCGATCCCACTCCCCGCCAGTCCCTCGTGGGCGCTGCCCGGGGCCGCGGGTGATGACGCTTCCTTGTCGCCGCGCAGCTGGTGGGCTCGGATGGGAGCGTGCAGCAGAAGCTGGCGGAGGCGATCCTCAGGGAGAAGAAGAGCTTCAAGATCAGCATGTGAGTCCTGGCGGGGAGGGATGGTGGGGGGCCTCGTGCCGCCTCCCAGGGGTTCCTCCAGCTTCAGCTGGAACACGTGCCCAGGAGTAGATGATGAGGCACTGGTGTTACCTACTTTAGAAGGTGAAATGTGCGCAGAGGAGCCGTGCTGATGCATAAACTTCTGATATGCTGACAAGGAGCTTGTGTACAAATGCAACTTCTTTCTCCATGGTAGTAGCTGGAATGAAGGTATCTAAAGCACACCCCTTTCAAAGGCAGAACTTGCCTCTGTGAACGCTAGAGTACAGTATTGCACAGATGTGTCTGCCATCTGCAGAAGACAAACTGTTCTTCTTTTCAGGGAGGAAAAAAAAGCAATTTGGATCTGTGTTCAAGTGGGGGTGGAAACATTTCTGACTTATTTTTCTTGTTTATTTTGCATGTACCATTGCCATTTGCATGTTGCACAGATGTTTGACTAATAAAATGCAAGGGTGCAATAAGGGCACCACTTGTTTATGTTTCCTTTTTTGGTTAGCAGTCAGGTGTATGAAGGGATTAAACATCCACAGAAAATTTCCGCATCCACTTGAAACCAATTAAGTCTTTGTAAAAGATGCCCATTACTTCTAGTGCTATTCTTAGCCAGCATCTGGTTTGTATGCATACACAAGCACAAGATTTTCCTCAAGCTATCAAGATGCATTTGGAATTTTATCTTTAGCTGCACGATGAGAGTCCTGTCTAAAAGCTCACCTAATTAGCTTGTTACTAGATAACTACCTTGACAGCTCTCTTGCTGTGAGCAAATGACTTTAGTCAGATTTTCAGGATTTTCAGAAGGTGTTTGTGTTGTTTTGCAATAGTCCAAGGCTATGCAGTAAAGGCAAACCTGATTTTTTTTTTTTTTTTTTGATAGCTTTTAATATTTACCTCCCTTTCATCATGGAATCCTGGAGACTTTCGCTGATAGCATATTAATCTCCAGCTTTCTGTGCGAATACCGCAGCCTGTGCTGAGCTCTGAAGCACATTTCCTGGGGGGTTACTCATGCTCCAGCAAGGTAGTTCAAAAACCCTGAGGCTTGTGCTCACACAGCAGAGTGATGTGTCAAGAGGCAAGTTCCTGTGCTGGAGCACAGCACCTCTGTAGGGGAACAGAGCTCTGTCATGGCTCTTTTCCACTGTTGGTTTGGGATTATGCACCTTACAGACCCACCTAGCTGGTCTGGAGACCCTGACATCATCTAGTGATGTTAACTCGAATATAACAGGATTCCAAATCATGAAGCACCTTTTTCTTCTTTTTGTTATTCCAACCTACCCTTCAGGTGATCTTCCAGTTACCAGCACTGGTAACATCCTCCCCTGTGAAAGGCCTAAGATGTGTGTGCTACACAGCCCTTTCTTTTCAGTGAGGATGTGGAAAAAAATGACAATGTGTAATTCTCCTCTGAGCAGCTATGCCAGCAGTGGCTTTACTGTGGTATAGCTTTTGTTCAGGGTAGCTAAACTACCCTGAACTACCCTACTAACCCCTGAGTCAGTGAAAGGAACAAAAAGGAGTGTAAGGGTATAAAAATGGAACCAGTAAGTTCTACTAGTGGCAAAGATTCTGGTTTAAACTTTTGCAAATGCAATACAGCTTTGTGGGATCAAGAAAAGGAAGGCATTGACATGTTTTACCCTGAATTTGATAGAGAAATAAACTGGGAAAGCCTTGTGTTTAATTTTAGAAAGCTCACTTCTTAAATAAAACGTTTACCATACAAACCAGTGGGCAGAATGTTTCTCAGTGTTAGTCTTGTTATACCCTGTTAAGCTTCCTCTTAAAAGCGCCTTGGACTACCAAGAGTCAATTTGACAAAAGAGTCAATTTGTCAGTGATGACAAATAGGCTTCAGGGGGAGATGAGGATATCAATTAATGAACCACAGTGACTCTTCACTGTCTAAGTGTGTCATAAATTTCCTGACACTGAATCTGCTTCCTGGTAACTTGTCCCATAGTGAAGTAGTTAAGTGGATACTGTTTTGCCAAGCTCTTTGGGTAACCTGGCAAATTTATTTTTCAGCCACCTTGCAACGTCTCTCCCCTTATCTTCAGAGAGGGATAACCTTCGACCCAAGATAGATCTGATTGTGTTTATAATTGACATCAAGAGCAAGTACAGGTAAAAGAGGGCAAAACTGCAGCGGGGCGGCTGATGTTCTTTTTTAGATTGATGGCCAAATCTGCATTTTTCCTGCGTCAAAACCTCAAGATACTGGACCTCAAATCCAAGATTTCATAGAACAGAAGGAGTTGTTATCCAGCCTCAAAGAATGGGTTAGGTAGGATTGTGAATGTGGCTACTGTGTGTTAAGTTGTCACAGTGGAGAAAGCAGAACTTCTTCCTGAATCCAGATATGGAGTGATATGAGCTGAGATTTGGACATTGCATATGAAATTAGGTGGAAACGGTAGTGATGCTGCTAAACTCTGTAGTAGCCAGACGACCGGTGTGTGCTAGGCAATACTACCTAGCGATCGTCCCATTGCCGTGTGTGCAGGCGTCTCTTAGGCACTGCTGGTTCAGTGGGATCAGCACTCCAAATCTCCCTTTGGAGAAAAGGAAACCTTCAGGGATCAATTCCTCTTCCCTTGTCTTGTGCTCATCTTAGTAAAAGTCTTAATTTTTGTCCCTAAGACATGAGGAAAGACTTGCTAGGGGATAAAAATCCATATTTTATTGCTATTTTAGCTTGTGACTGATGCAGCTTTCATTTACTAGAAGTGACAGGTCCAGCTGCATGCTTGCAGCACAGATGGTGCTGCAGAAATGAGTGGGTTAGCTCTTTGGAAGGAGCCAAAGTGATGCTGAAGTCTTACTGGATCTTAATGAACTTGGATGCTTAGGGTCTGCAAATATTAGAGGACACTGTTCAAACTAATCTTGCTGTTAGTCTTGGGTAGAAAGGATGTTTTCCACAGCTGTGGGCGATACAGAGGTGCCATGATTTTTGTATAGAGCACAATTCTGTCAGCTCACGGACCAGGAGATTTTAGCATCACTTGCACTTCTGAAAGTTGTTCTCTTTGTCCTTTTGCTGCAGTAGTTCCACCTCCTTGTCCAACTGGATTGTCTGTGCTTTTCTGACAGCTTGAAGAATGTGGAAGCTTCACTAGCCCATGTGGATGCCAACTTCTTCCTGGGGAAAGTGTGCTTTCTTGTCACTGGGGGTATGTACAGCATCTGCCCTGTGCTTCAGCTCTCAGCAAAGCAACAGGGAGTTGTGCTTTCTTAAATCAGGGCAGTATTGACCTGAAATGAAACAGAGCAG
The DNA here is from genome assembly GCA_034781795.1 of Crypturellus tataupa. Classification (NCBI taxonomy): domain Eukaryota; kingdom Metazoa; phylum Chordata; class Aves; order Tinamiformes; family Tinamidae; genus Crypturellus; species Crypturellus tataupa. The sequence goes on from JAWLRI010000653.1 coordinate 1,308,999, forward strand.
CAGTTTTGTCAAAAGCTTTGATTAAATTATAGCTGAATTCAACATTTTTTTAAATACAGGTTAAAAAAAGCATGGCTTTTTTGCTTACTTCCAGTTAGACCTCTCTTCTCCATTCCTATTTCTCTAAATATGAATTGTTATTGATTTTCTGTGACACTGCAGAAGTCTGTTCTGTCTGGTATTGCAGATCTATCTTAATGATAGTCTCAGTTAATAGTGAGGAGCATATGATGCTGTGGTAATAAAATGAATCCAAATGGATAATTTTATGGAAACAATTAAGTGTATTTTTAATATATGATTGGTATCCCTGCCACATGCTGTCTGATCTTATTGTGTCTCTAATATTTTCCTCTCCCTTGCTTCTGAGCAAAGAAGATGCTGATCTCCCAGGCTCAGCTATGAGGACCTAGAGGGACCAACCTACAATAATGTGTGTTGGAGCAGAGCCCCTGGATTTTTCCAGAGTCCCTGGATTTTGGGGGTCATAGGAGGACTTCTTTTGGGGTGGGAAATGAAAGTTTCAGCACTACCTTGTGCTGTGACTCTTGCAATGAGGTGAAGTCCTGGAGATAGGAACACCCAGTCACACTACATGAAACTGCAGGTCTTCTGATTAATTGACAAGAGGAAGATTTTGCCCTGCTCACACTGTATGGATCCCGTATCCAAAATGTTAATAACACTGCAGTACCCATTAATGCGGTGATACTATTCCTGCCATCCCTATCATTGAGACTGTTGTGCTAATGCCCAGTGCTAATCTTGTACCATTGAGTTTATACTGATTATTGCTGCCTTACCAAATAAGTTGCTTTCAAAATTAGCCCTGGATCGTTATGTAGATGTGGAATTTCTCTTCACTGAATGTTGATTATGGGCCTTGTAATGTGGAAAAATCCTTTTCTGAAGTTGGCAGGGTAAATTACTGCAGCATAGAGACAAATGCCGTCTGGAAACTGAGAGATATCTACTGCAGTCCTGTGCTATACTGCGAGCTGGAGGTAAGATAACCCCCTTGGTGTCTAAAGGAATTTGCAGATTCCCTCGCTTTCTGATTCTTAGCATGATCATTATGCTAGTAAATATGTGTACATACACTGCCATCACGTGCAAGTGCCAGAGACCAGGTTCTTTTCTATAAGAATAGTACAGGCTGTCCTTGAAATCAGTTTTCTGAGTTGATTGTAACTTCCTGGGCTATTTCAAAGTTTCTCTAAAAGCCAAGCCATCCTAATTTAGTAAAGAATACAAAGCCTTGGTATGTTTGCTCTTTAAAACATTCTCTGTTCTTTCTGGGAACCCTTGAGCTGTTGTCTGTCATGTGATTGTGTTTCACACCGTGCACACCACACTTCCTGTTACCCGGGCTTTCATGCTTCACAGATTTGCAATCTGATACACCACTCTCCTCAGTTACCCTTTAATTTGAAAAACTGAAAGGAGAGCTTGTCACTTAGGGAAATGCACTTCACTTTTCCATGTATTCATTATACCTCACTGAGGCACCTCATCCCTCACCAGAAGACAGTTTTTGTGCTTTTTGGCAATCTTTTTGCTTGCCCTCCTCCCTATCAGCAAACCTGAGTCAGGTTGTGCAACCAAAACTTTCCTAGGGTCTTTCAGCTGGTGTAACTGTTCACCATTAACAGTTAATGGAGAACAGTTAAACAGTCTACATTAAATTCTTCTGTTTTAGGGAGTGTCTGTATCTAGCAGTCCTAAAATATTCTTACTGCTAGGTTTAATGCCAGATTTTCTTTTATGTTTTTAATAGTCTCTTCATTTTTGCTTCCAGTTGGAAGGGATACGAGTTGCCACTGCTCAGCGTCTACTCCGGATGTTGCAGATCTGTGCTGGTCACATACCAGGGGTTTCTGCCTTGTCCTTTGGATCATTGATGAGGAGCTCTGAGGATGAACAACCTTGAATTGTAAAAATGCAGCCAGGTTCATTAGTTCTTCATTTTCAGGCATTCAGGCTAGAAACACTTCGGGATTTTTTTCTTGCCTGTCTTATGGTCACTCATCTAAAGCTCTTCCTAGTCATGAATCTGTCAAGAAAATCTTGATTCCTGTTTGGTGGACAAGGCAGGGGTGTTGTGGGGAGGATAGCTTGACCCGGAATCCCATTATTACATCTGAGTCTAATTCTGTTCTGAAGTTTGGATTTTACCCAGTTTGTAATTGACCAGAAACTATGTTTTGCTGAGACAATATCAAAAGAACAGGCCACTGCCTCAAGTGCTTCACATCATGTTTGGATATCTGATTTGCAGTGACCCAAAACTCCTAGAGAGGAGACACCAGGCTTCTGCTTCCTTTGACCTGGAATATAGCACCTTCAACTAATGCAAAACCTCAATGCAAAACTTGCTTTCTCTGCACTAAGAAAATAATGTGGCCAGGTGGCTGTCCTGCAGCTTCTAGACATTCAGAAATTGGCAGTTGTGGGAGCTGTGGGAGCATCTGCTCAGTGAAGGGCTCAGTATTTCCATCCCTGATACCTTGTCAAGGTTGGAGGGACTAAATAGGGTAACTTGGCACTTCAGCTTTTTTTGTATCTTTAAAGAAGAAAGTTTGCCCTCCTGGACCCAAAATAACTAACCCAAGTCTCTACTGAAGATTTGGACAGCTGTAGACTGTCCTGCCACAAGTCAGTCTCTGCAGACCAAGGAGGAGTCCTCCAGAGAACTGTCTCTGAGTCAAGAAAGTAAGAGGTGAGGAGGGCTATAAATGAGAGTATTACTGCATATAACATCATTACCCAGACAGGTGGAGCAGAGAAGAAGAAACATGCAGCCACTAATGGAAATAAGTCTCTGCTTTCAAAGTAGAGCCACAAAATAGCTTTTCTTAAATCTCAATGGGCCAAAATTGAGAAGAGTGGAAGTTGCTGGCCCTTAGCAAGCTTCTGCAAATAGGGTAGTTCAGCTGCACGAGCTGCATTTGCCCTTCCAGCTTCCTTAGTGCTGGAGCTCTGGGCTGTGGGGCTGGTCGGAGGAGGAATGTGGTGTCTCTTGGGTTGCCTTTACATGCTGCGTATTGATCCCTCACCTGAGGCTCTTATCAGCAGTAATCCATGCCTTAATGCAAGCTAATATGTTTTGTAATTGTAACTTAATAAAATATATCATATTTCCAGTAGTTGTGTACTCTGTTTAGATATGTGCCATGGGCTCTAAAATGCATGACCACTTGCCCCAGTTTGTCCTGACAGGCTGGTCCTTGCTGCTTTTGGACTCCAGCAACTCGGTGGGCTGCAGTCACTGTTTCCGCCTCGTGGTGGTAGTAAAAGCTTTCAAAAGACAACCCTTTATGTAAACAGAATTGAGCCACCCTCAGAATAGAGTGTGTGGATGGTTCTTACCCAGAGCTGGATGCCAGGTAGGAATGAAGTCTAGAGACTATCAGTTAAGTCCCACTCTGCTTTAATTTATTTAATCCCTAACAGTCTTTAATATTCCTAGGTGCAGAGCTCTGGTCGAGTGTGCTGTTTCCCTGAGCTTGTTTCTGACATCTGTCAGAGTGCAGGAAAAAGCAGCAAGCAGCACTGCGGACTTAATCAGCTGTGAGTGTTGGCAGACCTTGCGCAGAGGGCCCAGCAAGGCATGCAGCCCGTATCCTTGCTCAGAGGACACGAGGCTCCCAGCTCCAGCCACATTGTTGCTGGGAGAGGGGGAGCTTGTTTGCCAGCTGCAACAAAGGCACTAAACTGCTCTGCTGTGTTAGGGTGCCTGAAAGGGCTGTACGCTCTGGGCTGTGGCCCAGAGGAGAAAAGATGTGGGGATCTTCATGGCTGAATAAGAAGGATGGGGAGCCGAGTGTCCTACTTTCAGCTAGCTTTGCAATCCTAATAGTGCTAGCCAGGCCTTGGCCGCCAGAGAGGAGCAATCATGCTGAGGCAGTGAGTTTCTCTCTGTTGGTTGTGCTGGCTCAGCCGTGCTCTCACTTTGGGTCCCTCAAAATAAATGAGCCCACAGTTTAGAATAGACTAGTTTCGATTTGCTGTTAGTGTGCAGGTGCAGGCTGGGGGAGGGCAGGGAGGGCTGTGGTGTAAAACAAAACTTGAGCAATTCTTTTGTCCTTTGCATCCCTATTTTGTCTTCCAGGTTGTTCTCCAGTTGTATCTAATAACATTTGGCCTCCAGTAACATCCATTCTGTCTCAAGAGTCTCAATTTCTCTCCCTGTGATTTCTGAAATGGTGAAAACAAAACCATCTTTGTTTCATCCAGAATACGTATTAATTCATCTATGTTACTGCCCACCTCAGGTCCTTCAAATAGACCTTTATGTATTTATTTCTCTTTCTTCTGGTACATTTCAGGTGCTATGTTTTCTTCCCTGTGCTTTCAAAGAGGAAAGATACTGTTTGTTTGTGCTTCCTACAGGTGGCCGAATCCCAGCTGGTACAAAATGAAATCTAGTTCCTTAAGAGCAGCATCTCGCTTTACCTTGGGGCAAATATTTTTCTTACTCTTAAAAAATCATGTTTTTAATAGAACTGGCAGGGGCAGTGGAGCGTATCTAAGACTGTGACACTGTATCTCAGGTTCATCATGTTTTACAACTGAAAGTAGTTGGGACACATCTAAAGCTACAGCTACAACTATGTAAATACCTCTAGGAGCTGTCAGCTATTAGTTTAGACAGGACATAACAGTGTCCCTACCAGAGAAGACAAGGCAGCTGAGGATATATTTTGTCTAGATGGAGTAGCGAGTGCTAGTGTTTGTGAAAGTAGTATTTGGATGGGCATGAGACCCAAGGAAGGCCTGGAGTGGATTAAACTTAGTGACCCAGGATCTGTTCTGTTTAGACATCATTAAAGAACCTGCCAAGCAGGTTGAAATCAAACAAATGTTTCAGAGTTTTTTATTTTTTCTTCATCTCCCTACCTCACTTCCCCATCCGTCTGAAGGTTTGCAAAGAGAGATTCTCCCATCTGTAGCAAAACTACCTGTGAGCTTTGCTCTTGAATTGTATTGTTTTGTGGTTTTTGTTTATCAACTGTTTACATCAGCAAATCTAGTGTAAAAGCAGTTGTTTAGGCAGTAGACATGCCTAAAGCAGTGGTACTGGTGTAACCACCTTTCAGCGTTGCAGTGCTGCTGTTCTGGCACAAATGAGTGGGACTGAATGATGGGATCTCTTTTGCCACCACAGTGAGACTCCAAGGTTTTTGCTTTCTGCCTAGGCACTCACAGAAAGTTTTGTATCTCCAACCTGTTAGAGCTGCCCCTGGAGACAGTTTATTAGCGATTTCAGCACACATCAGCATGGTGAGCGTTAACAGTTATAGCTCTTTGCTAGCCCAGGTTTTGCAAGCAAAGCTTTCTGCTGGCTTAGCAACATCATCAGTTAAACGGACCAGCTTTGAAGTGTGGAGAAGACAGGTAGTGCACTCAGTCTATGCTAGCAGGGGAGAGTCTTGCAGTGGTGTGAGGCCGATCATAGAAGATCTGTCTGGCCTGGAACAGATCAGAGAGAAATCTATCTCTGGAGATTTGTGTGTCCTGCAAGCCTTGAAACTGATGGTAGGGGTTTTGATTCAAGGCTGTCCCTAGTGTTTGCTTTGGGGACTGATTAAAGCTAGATCTCTGTGCTTGCCAAGATGTGTAGTTAGGAGGGCCTGGCTGGAGTATGTCAAGCTGATCAGGAAGCAGCTGTGATCTTGTGGTCCTGTAAGAGCTGCTCAGTGCCTTGCATCTTGACTGCCATCCGCAGCAGGAGTGGTGAGTGAGAAGAGATTTGAATTAGCCTTGCTGCCCCAAGATGCCCTGGGTTACAGAGATACCTGGAAGAGCTACTTGCTCTGCTGTAGGCCTCCTGCGTAAACCAAAGGAAGGGTATTTCCTGCTGTCCTCTTGTTCTCTGGAGTTTGTAACTTGTCCTGTTGATTCTATGAGAGCTCTGGGCTTTGCTCTGGCCAGATTCCAGCTGTTCCGTCTCCTTTCAGCTGGCCCGGTTCCCCTGGCAGCTTCCCCTGCGTGCTGAGTGTTCTTCGCTTCCTGTCCTAAGCTGGTGTGCAGTTTTGCTGTAGGCTGTTGAACAACTGCCACTTTCCATTTGGTGACCAGCTGTCCTTCACTGGTGGGGAAAAGTGATTTATATGCAAGAGAAAGCAATAGTTGGCACAACCTAGAGCTGGAAGGCAGAAATACCAGGCCCGTTTGCCCCACGGCTGAGTTCCTGCATGACTCTGAGTATGTGTGTTGAAGTTCTCCATGCCTTGCTTACACTGTCTGTAAAATAAGCACCTGCTCCTGAGGGATGCGAGAAGAACGAATTGACACTTCTGCCATGTTGTGGGGTCATTTGGGTCACAAGTCTAGAACCTGCTGGAAATGTTCAACTGAAACAGTTGGATCCTGTTGAGTAGAGCTCAATTTTTGCCAGAGTTCTGGTGAACATAAAGGAGCGCTTGATGGGAACCTGCCAGCCAAACGGCTTTGGAGATAAGTGTTTTCTGCCGCTTGCCCTCCTGACTGCACAGTGGGCAGCTAGGGAGGCTGCCTGAAACCGGGCTCTGTTCCTTCTTGTAGGGCATTTCAGTGTTGTTGAGTTTTGTTCTGAACTGGAATAAACCCACCTTCTGCAATACTGAAATTCCCCACACAATTGCTTTATCCTTGCATTGGCTTGGGGGAGGAAGGGATCAAAGTCCCTGGGTGTTTCTCATTGTTAAATATTAATACAGTACTTTAGATGCCAGGCAGGACACTATCCCCACTGGTCGACTGTACACAGAAGAGGCCTCCTTGGCTGCCAGGAACTGGTCCTCTGGAGAGGCTGGTTGCAGAGGAACTCAGAAGTGATGTGTCTTGCTTAGACTGCTCACAGATGAGTAGCACCGGCTCCTGGCCCGTGCTGGGCCACACTTGCCTGGCCCCTGGCTTTGTTTGGAGGGGCTAATACATGCCATGACACTGAGCTCTCTTCACTCCCTCTCTAGCTTATCCTGTCAAGGCAGTTGCAAGGAGGCTGCTTTGCGTGCAGAGCATTCTAGCACCGCAGTACCTGTTGCAGAGCAACACCTGGAGAAGACGCTGCGCCCAGCTCGCCCGCCCGGCCAAATCCCTCGCTCAGAGGAGTCGTCAGTGTGCAGAAGGAACCCATGTTCTGCATGCGCGTGACTGCCTCCCCACCACCAGGCCCAGGTGCAGCTGTGGCCTCAGCGCAAGAGCCCGCGGGGCTCTGCAGGTCACAGGAAGACATGCTGAGGTGGGGTGAGGACAAAAACAGTCAGAGACGCCACCTCCCCCGGGAAATGTCGCCCCAGCGCTGATGCACAGATCTGCTGTGCCCTGCTAGCCCTCAGGTACTGCTGCTGCTGCCCCCTCTGCTCTGCAACACGCTGTGCCAGGACCAGCTAAAGCAGCCGCTTCTTCCAGAGCAGTTTCCAGATGGGAGCAAGGCACAACAGAGAACACCAGGAAGCTCATGTAGAGTTGAACAGGCTAAAGAGGCTCTTCCTGTTTTTGGCCATAGAGCGTTTTGCTCTTCTGTCTTCCCGCAGAAGGTCCCCACTTCCCCAGCACAGCCATCCCTCAGTGTAGGGCCCATGGTCCTGCACTGCCTCTGGAGCAGCAGCGTTGTGGAATGTGAGTTCACCAAACGCATGAGTGTTCCTGAGGTTCAGTGATCTTCGAGACACTATCAGTACCTGCACTGGTTGGCTGAAAATTGTCCTGAATCTGTCTGTGCTGGCTGCTTGCCTAGATTTGACAGTAGTGTTGACATTCTCCAAGTGTGAACGTACATGGTATTTTTTTTCTTTTACTGTATTCTCTTTTCTAACTCTTCCAGAGTTAACAAATGTGAAAGCAGAGCTGCAGTCTACTCAGCTGCTGACGTAACCACCTGTAGCTCCTACTGCAGGGGAGCACTTCTCTTCAAAGCCATGTACGAGCACTAATTAATCCTCAAGCCCTGCTGTGAGACCATGAGGTGATTCAGTGCCTCACATTGCTCTGCTGAAGCAGGGGCGAAGTAGGCGTTGGGGCTGGGGAAGCCCTGGGCCAGCGCTGTCTCTCTGCAGTTTCTCTGCACAGGCCTATCTTGGACTTGGAAAGACAAGGTCTGAGCATGGTGTTCTGCAAGGTTCTGCTCAGGCCCATTTGAAGCAATAAAAAGAAAGGATGAAAGCTGTGGGACCTTAAAGACTGTCCTAGAGTTGTCTTCACCTCACTTTGCAGAGAGTGTTTTTACTATCTGTTTTTTGTTTCGGTCTTCTTCCAAACTGTTGTGCATTCATTACAATGTGATTTGGCCATTGGGAGCAGTTTCCTCTTATTTTCATGTAAAGGTTCTTAATACCTCTCCAACATCCCTCCTGGGCTATGCTGAATGACAAATACGTGTATTTGGGTAAAAGGAAGGGGCTGGTGAGGCTTGGGCACCATGAAAAGAGAGCTACTGTGGTGGCTTCTGTTCTCCTTAAGCTTCACGACACCCAGCAAGTCGCACGCCAGCTCTGTGGCAAAGCCCTGAAGGAATGCAGACAAAACCCAACCCCTGGCCCAGGACTATCCTGGCACGCTCACGCTGCTGTGCCCAAGCTGCTCCTGGGGAAAAGGAGGAGAGCTGCTCATGTACAGATGTTGCATAAGAACGACCTAGTTTAAGCACAAGTTCGTGGACTGGATCGAGTTTGCCCAGTCTGCAGGGAAGAGTAACCCCCTCCAGTGTGAGGGTTGCTGCATTAAGCTGTCTGCTCGGTATTGTGAAGGAGATCAAATGTGAAGCTTGTGCTTTTTTATTCAGCCTATGGACCTGGTTCTACCTCTTGCCCGAGTTTCACATGGAGTATCACCTGCCCAAGTCTGCTGTGTGCGCTGAGCTGCAGTTTGGCTTAGTTCAGCCTCTGCATGGCTCTAACACATAGTGATGGTGCCCTATAAATTATATACTAGATATGTTCACCATCTGCTCTGTACTGAATGCTGAGTGTGATTGAGACCTTCCCCTCTGCTTCCCAAAGCTCAACTCTCTTATGAGGCTGAAACGCGTGTGGATCTTCTTTAAGTGGTTCTGATTTAATCAGGTAAGAAGAAATTTTTAACCAGGCTGCAGTGTTCCCTGCCCCCAAAGTGAGAATTGAAACATAGGTTGGCATCATATTATTATGAGGAAATGAGTAAAAAGTGAGTCTGATTTGATACTAATTAGGGTTTAAATGTAGTGAATATTGATTGCGATGGTCACATCAAAAAGCAGAATAGGTGCAATGTAAAAAGCAAAGGAAACCCCAGAATGATTCATATGAGAAGGGGGAAATAAGAGTTTGAGGGGGACTAAATTGCTCTGCTACCCAAGAGCGGAGAGGATTTGAATCTGATTATCCTCATTAAATGTCTCTTTAAAGCATCATCAAGCAAAATGAATGGTTCAGGGGAAACCTTGCAGGCATCATGTCTGTATTTATCACCAGGGATTTCCAGTCCTAGTTATGCAGCTTAGAGACAAGATCATTAGAGGGTTACAGAGCTGTATCTGCCCTCGTCCTAAAGTGTATGTTTTAGTTTGCGTGATGGGCAGAGGCTGCGTGGTCTCCTATCAGCCTGCTGCATCGCGCGCTGCTCTTGCTGTCAGTGCCAGCTCTGCTGTGCACAGTGCACGTGAGGGGCTCGTGCAGCCTGTGGTGGGCATGCAAGGCCACTGAACCATGCAGACAAATACTCCCTGGGGCTAGGATCCATCCAAACTCACAGCATGGAGGGAAGCAAAAAAGGAAAAATCTGATCCCACAAGGACTGGTGTTTGCACTGTTCTCCCAGACCCTCACCCATTTTATCACCCTATCCCTGTCCGGTGACAGATGCGGGTGACTGTGTTGCTGCTTCTTATCAGGACCATGATAATTTCTGCCTCCCCCGGCTGCCTGGTGAGCTTGCTGAGGGCAGGAGCAGCTATGACCCTGTATGAACACGCAGAGCTGGAAGACAGAGGAAGAGATCTGCAGATTCCTGTGGAGATAAGAAGGGGAGTTGTGTCCCACTACTGCATTCAGAGGCATGTGTGTGTGTAGTACCATTTTGCTACCCCAGCACTTCCTTTGCAGCAACCTGTACTGGTCTAGCTGCTTCTGTTTTCTGCCAGATCCTTTAAAGTCTCAGAGGTTCAGAAGCCAATGGAGCCGTGTCCATTATGCAGCGACTCCCTAGAAGCTGTGGGAAGGGCTGCCTTTCAGAAAGGACATCAACCAATTTGCTACAGATGCTAGGTCTCGGAGGATGGAGGGAGGAGCACGACCTTCCCTTTCCACCTTCCCTGCTCTCTGCATCTGCAGCATTTCATCCTCCCCTCTGTCCTTTTCCTCACCTAATACATCCCTCCCTGTTGCTTTCCTCCTGCTTTGGAAGCACAGCCGAAGCATCATGCCCAGGGGTCGGCTCAGGAGAAGGCGCGCGGGCCAAATCTGCCTGTTGGCTCTGCTACATCACATCCCTAACGAGTCATCGAAATTCATTAACTTTTCCCGCGTTCAAGCCTGTGCAAACAAATCACTCTGGCCCTTCAACACCAGGCCAGTACTGCAAGGTTCAGGTAGGCAGGCCCTGTTAGTAGGTGCTGTTCAGCGTGGAGATGAGGCCTCAGGCTAATTCAGTGGAGCCCAGCGCTGAGGCAGAGAAGGGAGGCCGTCAGTGGCGCCTCACAGCTGGCTGTTGACACAGTGACAAGCTCCCCGCTGGAGGCAGCCGGGCAGCTGCAGGGCTTGCTGCAGCGCAGCGGGAACTCACTCCTTTGCTTCTCATCCTTACTTGGTACGTCGCTCATGTCCAGACACGTGTGACTCGTTCTTTTTGCAATATCACAGTCCCTGGCAATGCTCCAGGGGCTGAAACCAGCTTAAGTTTGGCATCTGACTGTCCAAACAGCCTACAGTCAAAATCACTGTACTGCATTGGCTCAACGACTTGCAGGGCATCCTCCAGCATTTAAAATAAATGAAAATAAATCAGAGCTCCTCAAGATGCGGGAGCTTGGCAGGGGCGGGCAGAGAGGGGTAGGGGTGAGAGAGGCCTCCCCTGGCACCCGCCAGGACTATGGGTGTCTGACTGTGGGGGGGCTGCAATGCAGCAAGATGCACCATGCTAACAAGGAAAATGGATCAGCAACGCTAACCATCTCCATGACCCACTTACAGCTGATCTGGAGCAGCGGTTGGTCCTGGAACACGCAAGGGCTTGTGTTGCTGCTACTCCCGCTTAGGTGCCGTTGTAATTTTGCAGGTGTTACAGGAATGTCATTATATTTTTTGTGTGCATGTGCTCTGTTCCTAATTTGAGTCTTACTTCAGCAAGTATCTAGGCACCTTACTAGTTTTGAGGATCTTTTTTTAGGCTGGCTCCCTCAGTCAAAGTGAATTATGTGCTGAAGAGTGGCTAAACAGTGGCCATGCTGGGCTCATGCTGCCGCTGCCAGCACAGCGCCTCAGAGTTATATGTTTGTTGGGAAGGGGGGTGGTTGTATTGCAGGCAGCAGAGGAAATTGCCATGAATCAGCTGTTTGGGCAAACATTACTCCTTCTGTTTTGGAATCGTTTGCAAGCACCTTCATATTTTCTCAGGCTGACTTGCCATTCAAAGTCACTCGTGTGAACTAGCCAGAGCCAGCAATTCTCCTCTAAGTAGTTTGTTACAACCCCTTACTGTGCAAAACTCCATCTGGCATGGTTGGTTCAGTTTTGGCTTCCTGGCTCACCAAACCTCATTTCCATCCCTTGCTGTCGGAGCAGGCTGCAAAGGGCTCCAAGGGAAAGGACCTTTTGACTTCAGCTGGCTCTGCAGCGCTGTCTCCTGAAGGCCTCTGCATCCCCAGAGAGAGGCTACGGCATCAGCTGTGCTCGGCAGGGGCCAAGCCGCAATGGGGAAAGGCAAATGCCACCCAGCTGGTTGAAAACTGCTTTCACCCCCACGTTCCAGTGAGATTTCTGTCCTCGTATAAACATACTTGAACCAGCTGAACCCACTTAGTCAGATGTTTGCAGTGTGACAGCACATCGACTTTGGTGATTTGCTTGTGTCTGTGTGTAGGCAGTGCTGCCCACTCCCAGGGCACAGAGATCCCCAGTTGGCTTCAGTTGGCCTTGCAGGCCAACTGCCCAGTTGGCCTTGGCAGGGAACAGCATGTCCCGGTGCTGCCGGAGCGGGACAGCGTGAGTCCCGTCATGCCATGTGGAGTGGCAGGAAACACCCGGAAAATACCCTTGCCTGCTCCTGGGAGGATCTGTAAGAGCTAAGACACTCCCACGACGCGTCAGGGTGTGGGAACTTCCCTGTGCTCCTCAGCGACTCCGTAGCTGGCGAGGGTGCTCAGGGCAGAAGGGGGAACTGACGCAGGGAACCTGGGTGCAGGGACATCGAGCCTCTGCCCTCTCTCTGCAGCTCTGCAGGTCTCTTCAAGGCCAACCCACTGCAGGAGCCTCATCTGAAGGCTCAGCATCACCCTGGGGTGCCTGCCCATTGCTTGTGGAGGGAGCTAAGAATTCCTGCTAGTTTTTCTTTAGCTTCATTTGCAAGCCAAACTCCTGGGAAACAGAAGCGAGAGGGGAAGAGGTGGGTGATGTTCAGAACCCCAGGTGCAACCAGGACACTGAATTCCCAGCTGGTGGCTGTTGTTTCACAGAAATCGTAGCAAAGCAGAGCACGTGCAGGGACGTCTGTTTGCCAGGTAACCCTTGTTGCATATTTCTCAAAGCTCCCATTTTTCAACCTGTTCTTAAAAGCCTCCTGGGCTTTCATCCTGAGCCTGCCCAGGTTTTAGGAGGGCAATGAAGAGCAAACACGAGGAGGCCATGCTCGGGTGCCGCTTTAAACCCCTCAGGGCTGCCGTTGGGAAGGAGCCCCAGAGGGCATGGGAGCAAGATGCCACGAGCACTTTAGGGCTGGCACCTACCAGAGACCTCCAGCAACCGCCACAGCCAAACATGAGAGGAGACATCAATCTGTGCAAGGAGATGCCGGCGCGGTCCATGCATCTGATCAGGAGCTTGTCCCCAAGCAAACAGGTCTAATAGCCACACACCTTGCAGTGTGTGTCCTCAGGAAAAGCCCTTGGGTTTCCAGTGCAAATACTCATGAACACAAGTACAACATGAACTTTCAGTGGATATTTTTTGATACAGGCAGTTCTGCTAGCGTATGTGTGAGTCACTTTACCCACCCCACTGATATCAAAGGAAGTGCTCGCCTGAGTCCAGTTACTCATGTGTGTAAGCGTTTGTAGGGTGAGGTCCTTCATTCATGGCTCCCTTGGTGACTCTTGCTGCCTGTGCCACTTACTGGGCTTTTTGTGGGAATTGTACGTGACAAGGAGCAATCTCGGCTGAAGGCAGCTCTCTTGGCACCTGGTTGGAGCAAACAGTGGTAAAAACTAAAAGATTTTTATGGCTCCAGTATCAAGACATACTTTTTAAGTAGCTCTTCTGATATTTTTGCTGTTTTATTTGTTTAATAAAATCACTTAGCTAGTTGGACTCCCAAGCTCCTGGGGCTTTCGTTTCTCTGCAGAGAAGAAAAGCACATTTCCTTATCCAGTGAGTCATTTTTTCTGCTCTTTAATTATGCATTTATGCTATTATCAAATGTATTCAGCTCTTAGATACAAACACTTCATAACCAGTAACTAGTTACCAACCCTTAGTGCTCCAGAAGAGATCAAATGCTCTTACAAAGGACAGAGATACTAAGATGTGGGAGAAAGGAAAAGGAAAAGGAAAGACACGTAGCCAGCCTGCAGAGCCCTGGGTCACGCTGGTATGTCCTTACATGTGTGAGTGCTTCTGTGAACATCAGCAGTGATTTGCTCCATTAATGTATGTTATTGTGTATGAATTTGGAGCTTATTTTTTTTGGTCTGAGAGGAAGCAGACAGGCTGGGGGTGAAGCATGGGGTGGTTAAAAGAACTGCAGAGAAGCTGAGTGTGACAGAAGAAGACTCAGAAGAGTGGGGGAAATGGGGTAGGAGTAGCCATTGCAGTCAGGCAGCGCCTCCCGCATAATAGGACCTCTGAGCATTTAATTAGTGGGAAGACGTCAAGACTGTTGTCCCAGCGCTCCCAGTCATGCGCTCACTGCTTTGGGTTTTTCTCTCCCGATACCTAAACAGGAGCTGTCAGGTGCTCAGCTTTATTGAAAGTCTGACCCTTGCTGTCAAAATCAAGATTTAGGTACCTTAATTTAGGCTATCCCCAGTGTATAAATTTGGCTTGAGTGGTCACAGAGCTAATCCGCAAGTACAGTACAGCAAGATGCCAGGACTTCTTGATTTTCTCCCCTGTTAACCCAAGAAGGCAGGAGACGAGCAAGGAAAAGCTGAGGAAGGGGAGGGGAAGGGAGACAGCACTGGAGGGGGGACCGCAGGACTGAGGGGACCGTGGGTCACTGAGGGAAGAGCAGTGCTAGGGAAGCCCAAAGGGCTATGCAGGAGGGAGGGCACGAGGGGGATGGCAGAGGTGACGTGTCCCCCTTGGGAAAACGAGGACAGGAATAACACAGAGGCAGGAATAACATGAAGTAAATGAAACAGCTAAACCTTTCAGCTAGTGAGGTACTTCCAGAGCAGTTTCCTGACAGACTCTTGGGTTCCTGAGTCCTCAGCCTTGGTGCACTGCCCCAGTCCCACTGGTGCCAAGTGCTAGTCCTACCATGATGCTCCCATGGCACCAGTGGGGCTGGGGCACCATCCATGGGTCCTGCTGCCAGGGGATGCCAGAGGGATCTGCGAGCACAGGAAGAGCTGGGTGACAGGGAGGCAATGCAGCCTTGGGGACCTTTAGCAGAGAGGAGCTAGCAGAGCAGTCAGGTTGGAGGTGGCAGGAGGACATCCCAGGGAGCAGGAGTTACCTTGTTTTGTTTAACAAGAGCCTGTGGATGACAAAAATGGGACACGATGTCTGAATTGGAGATGTAGAAAAGACCTCTAGAAAGTGGACAAGGCTTTCCCTTTGATCAACCACCTCCTAGCAGAAAGGTGATGTTTATGTGCACGTACACCCCCCATACACCCTCTATCTGCAAGGCCAGCCAGCCTGCATCCATGTAGCACTTCATTAGCTATCCCAGCCACTCTCTGCAGAGCAGGAATGAGGCAGAGCACCCCAAAACTCCTACCCTGACACACTCTTACATGCTTATTCTGTTCTTCTGTATCCCCTGCCTGCATCCTGGAAGCAGGAAAGCATCTCGCCTGCTTTGTGAAGGGCTGTAGCAAATCCTCTGGGCTGAAGCCATTGCCATGGGCATCCTACAATACAAGATGCTTTCTGTTTGCTATTTCTTACCATTAAACCTTTGTGAGCTGCCTGACAGGGACAGCGAGTGCTCTGGGGTGCCCTTTCCTCCTCAGGGCTCTTTGCTGCAATGTTCAGATGCAGACAGGAGGGAGCCCGGGCTTTTTTATTGCTCCCTCACCTCCCCCAGCTGCTTGGACAGGCTGTGCAGCACTGCTTTTCACCACACTCCTCCTCCACTGCCATGCCATGGCACTAGTGATGCCCTGTCAGTGTTCTTTGCTGCTGAAAGCAGCCACCTCCTGCTCACTTGCCTGCTCTGCTTGGGATGTGCAAGAGAAAGGGAGCCCAGGCGGGCTGGGTAAGAAGAAACATCCTTGCCTGGAGCTCTGCACCCGCAAAGCAGGAAGAACCATGCAAGATCCCTGCTGCACACAGCCACTCTCAGCTGAGACTCCTTGCCAACAATCAGTCATGCAGGAGTTTTGTCTCAGAGGTGTCCACAGAATCACAGGACAGTTGAGGTTGGAGGAGACATCTGGAGATCATAGAGCCCACCCCCCTGCGCCAGCAGGGACACCCAGAGCATGTGGCACAAGGTGGCATCCAGGCAGGTTTGGAAGATCTCCAGAGAAGGAGAATACACAGCCTCTCTGGGCAGCCTGTTCCAGGGCTCTGACACCCATGAAGAGCAGAAAATTTTCCTCATATTCAGATAGAACTTCTTGTGTTCCAGCTTTTGCCCACTGCTTCTTGTCCTCTTGCTGAGCACCACTGATAATAGTCTGGTCCCATCCTCTTTGCACCCTCCCATTTATATATATTGATAAGATCCCATTGTTCCTGCTGCCAATGAGAGCACTGTGGAGCATTAACTTCCACCAGAAGAAACTGGTTGGATCAGTCAACAGGATTTCAGCTCAAACACCTGAGATTTCCACCTGCCATGGGAAATGAAGAATGACCCATTTGTGGGATGACACAAGGAGGACTGCACAGAGCAGTGACAACGCGCTCAAGGAGAAATTCAGCTCCATCCTCCCTGTCTTTCCCTGTGCTCTTTCATCTCTTAAGCACTGGATTTGCTGGATAACAGTGCATTCAGTGTGAAACTGCTATCTAGAAAAAGAAAAAAAAGAGTTTCAGAAGGAGAGAAAGCTTTTGCCTGGAGAGACTAGAGTACTTGCACCTCGCGTAAGCCAGTCACCTCTGAGGTACTGGCTCTAAATTCATGAACCTGTTCAAAGTTAGTGGGGAATCTGTCATGAGTTTTGAACCTCTCAGCCCCATCTCAAGCAAAAAGGACCTTTACTGCGTTATAGAAATCATTGACTGGAAGAATAGCTTGTGCTATAGATGCAGAATGCACCAACTCTGATGGAGCTGTCAGGGGCAAGGCTGACAATAAAAAAAAGATGAGAAGAATCAGGCAAATAGGTGCCTTACTGCAAAAGGGAAAAGCCACTGCACCTGCAAATTACCTGCAAAGAGAGTCCAAAACAGCCTCTTCAATGCAAACAACAAACTGGAGGGTGCCGAGTTCAACATGTTCCCCAGCCCTTGCAGCTTCAATGCTCCGAGCTGCAGTGAGAGAGGGAAGTGTTTGAGGTGCCTGAGCTCATTCAGGGAGTTTTCATTTGACTAGCACTTAGGTGGAATTACTGAGTCACAAGCACAGAAACCGCAGCAGGGCTCCCACAGTGCTCCTCAGGAGGAGAAAGAGAAGCCCCATGCCAGAGAAATGCATCTGGAAGAAGGGCAGAAATCAAGCAAGCAACAGAGCAAGGAGATACCCAAAGTGCGAGTGTGCCCATGTGAGTGTGTGCAAGAGGGTGAGAGCGCAATTAGGTATGTCAAGTGAAAAAGGAAGTGAAATTGCACTAGGGGGGAACGGGTGGACAGTGACTGAGGCCAGGTTTTGGTCGTGACTTTCACTTGCTTGGACTCCTCCAGCCCCCAGAGCCCTTTGGGGAGGACTGAGGTCCCAGTGGGGGCTGAGCTGGAGCCCAGCCACAGCTGGTCGTCACCGAAGAGGGCCCTCCCCAGTGAATAAACTCAGCTTGAGTGCTCACAGCCTTGCAACATGCCAGTTCACGCATGTCAGAAAGGAGTCTGAGAGAGAAGACAAGTGCACAGTGATGCACTACCCGTGGTGCCTGCAGCTTTAGAAATGAAGGGAGAGAGCCTGATGGGTCCATTTTGATGAAGAATCAAATCCAGGCGGAGGAAGAGAGCAAAGGTTGGGTAGAAAGTTTGTAGCAGGGCCGGAGGCAACCCACAAGGCTGATGAAATAACCCACTCACCAAATCCCTTATGGCCAAGGCTGGCGTGATTTGACATAGGTTGGCAGAGGACCGCATGGCAGGCAGACAAAATGTCTGGTTTGAAGCAGTGGGGCCCTAAGTGTGCACAACAAGCTGCCCAAAGTGCTTCTGCCCTGCCCCAGGGCAAGCCACTCTCCATCACTCTCTGAAGAATTTGCCCGGTGAGGATACCTACAGCTCCTCGGAGGCAGAACATCCCCGTAGCCTTTTTCACCCTCCCATCTCACCTTCAGTCTAGGGCAGTGACTGAAAGGGACTTTGTTAGAGCATGAGGTGGTAGCTTTGCAAGAATGGGCTTCTAGCAATAACACCGAATTAGGATTCTGATGAATGTGGTAGGTCTCCTGTGTGGCTTGCTTCAACGCAGTGCCTCGGTCTTTTTACTAGGGGGTGCAGGAAAAGGGGCATGAGATTTTTTGGTATAGATGAAGAAGAGCCATCTGCAGTTCTGAAATTGCTGTTTATCCACTCAGGTATCAGCTGCAGACTTTGACATGTGGATATCTGTAGGTAGGAAACCTCTCCTGCTCACAATCAGGCACACCTAAGACCCTTAGAAGTGTATTTAGTGCCCTCCAACAGTATGGGTAGAGGGTAGCCTTGGTGGTACCTCCTTTCTCTATACACTGAGCAGTTACTCACAACAGAGCTGGTTCTGAACCCCAGAGGTACAGGACCTGGTGCCAGAGGACTGAAAGACCAGGTCTAGGTTGGGTATCTAGATGGTCTACCAAGCAAGCAGCTCAGCTCTTTTGGATTGGTCTCAGAGTGAACCAGTGCCTCTGAGTCTGAACTGAATGTAGTGAGAAAGGCAGTGCTGAAGGCTGATTTCTATCCCATTCCCTGAATAGACGAGACATTGTCCATCACGGAGCATGGACTGCAACTACCACAGATTCCACCAAAGGAAAAGGCCAGTAACCTCATCCTGGAGCCCAGATGGATTTCAGGACAAGTAAAGTCTGCCTGGCGAGGCCTTGCAAACAGTTCGCCAGGAGAGTAGTGCCATGACATGAGCAGTCAGTCCAGCCCAACTGTGCCAAGATCACTACTAGGATGTGTCCCAAGAGCAGTGGGAGTTTCTAAAAGAGAAAACCTAAGCAGCTCTGCAGGCTTTTTTTCCATAGGTTTTGCTGCTTTTTATATCCATCATGGATCCGTAGGGCTTATAGGAGACTTAAGTAGGGGAAGGTCATGTATAGGTGCTGAAGGAAAGTGAGGGGGTTTTCACAGGCAGGGGTACAAACCCAAGGCGCATGGACAGGCTGGGATTGAGGGTGAGCTGTGCGGGTGCCAGATGGTTGGGCTGGAGAAGGGCAAGGGCCGAGGGGATGATATCGGCCAGCAGGAGCGAGGTGTGGGCTGATGCCAAGGTTCCCGATAACTGGGGATGACCAGGCGCTGCATGCATTTTGGAGGACAGGGGTAGCTTGAGAATGCATTGCATGGGCAGCTAGGGGTAGGGCTTCAGCGCTTGCTCTCCTCCTCCTGATGAAGATCCGCCCCGGGGAAAGCTCAGAGATTGCAAGCCCCAAGGGAGAAGACGCGGCTTGACAGACTGTATCTCCCTCTGCCACAGGCCCCAGGGCTTTGCGATTTCACACTTGGGCAGCCCCTCTCTACGGCGCCATGCAGCAAGACAGCTCTCGCGCTCACTCAGTCATGTCGTCGGGAAAAGCAGACGCCAGCACCTCCTGTCTCCCTTCCCAGTGCTTTGACTCCCTGACCAAGTCGTGTGTGAAATGCTACGAACTGTACAAGGACAACACAAGTAAGAGGATGAAAGTGACCGTGACCCTTGGAGTGCCCAAGCACTCCAGGGCTGGGGGGTGGGCAAAGGGGGCTGAAGTGCTGCTGTGAGTTGGAGAGGGAGTTGGATCAGCAGGTAGAGGGGAGGGACCTTCTCCTGCAGAGGAGATGGCATGGAAGGAGAGCCTCCTTCCGCATGGAGCAAGAGGAGAAGGGGGTCTGGGCAGGGGAGAGAAGAGCCAGCACCAGCTAGGAGAGAGGAGTGCAAGGACAGCAGCGTTGATCCAACCTGGAAGGGGGTTACCCCAGCATACCCCACAGGCAGGGAAGAGCATGGAACAGAGGGAGGCCCCATCTCCCACCAAACAGGAAGTGAGGGTCCTTCAAGGTGGGAAGGCTGTTCATTGCAGGTGGTGGACGGGCAGAGGTGAAGAGTCACTCTGTTTTGCTTTATGAAAATACTGTCAGCTAGAGCATGTTGCCCAGGACCCTGTTCTGACGCTGTCGATGTTTCCCTCCACAGCAGAGCCGGCCCATGCAGCACCCACCTCAACCCTGATACCTTCAGCAGACCAGCCAGGCAGAGCCTTGATATTTGTGGGCCTTGCAGCTGTGGGACTCCTCCTGGTTCTGGCTGCCATCTGTGTCTTCCTGGCCAGGAAAGTTCAGAGACAGAGGAGGAAGAGGAAGCAACTGAATGAGGAGTCCAAAGGTAAGATATCTCTTGTATTCCCTATCACAGCACCCTGCCTCTCCCTGGTCAAAGGGGCTATTTGACATGGGCATACTCAGCTCCTCCAAGGCACATGCCAAAGACCTGCCTGTGCTGGTTCTTCTGCCTGAAGACAGCACGCTGTCCCACATGATATTCAGTCTGTCCTCACTGCAGACCCCCAAGGCTCAACTTGGCTCTCCTACACCAGGTTCTGGCGCCATTTCAGATGCCCCAGGGCATCCTTCCCAGCCTCCAGCCACTGTTATGTCTCACTGGTTCTGTGCCAGCTCCTGCAGCGCATTTGCAGATGCCTGAAGGTGTTTCAGATGGCACTGGACAAGCCTGTTTGGGCAACTGAGCAGAGCTCTAAGTAGCAGTGTCCCACGAGAGAAATAATCCCTTCTAAGAGCTAATTCCCATCATCTCTTTCCAGTGGAAGCTCTGCTGAATTCTTCCTCCGTTTTTTGGATCCTGTTTTGCCTTTGCTTGCTTAAAGCACCTACTGGCAGTGGATCTCCTCTCTATGTGGTGATACTTAAAGAGCATAAGCAAACCGCTTTTTAGCTTCCCTTCCATAAACCAAGCAAGTCAGGCACCTTAAGCCTGCCTGTAGCGATGAATTTCCTAGTGCTGCGGACCAGAGGAAGCAGATTTAAATACTATCCAGCTTTTGCTCACCACTCCACCACTTTGAGGCAGAATTTTCACATTTCTGTGGAAACAAGAGAACAAAACTCATAGTGTGAACATTTTGCAAGGAGCCTCACCCAGGCTTCTTGAGTATGCCTGATATTTTAAGAAATTTTAAGAATGCAAATATTTATGCTACTCGTTTTCCACCTTTGTATTTGGATAATCTAGAGAGAACATCTGTGCCCTGGTAGTCAGAGGGCAATGCGCAAAAGACAAACATGTGCAGCTTGAAGTGTTTGGGGTTTGGAGACAGTTGAGAACAGCTGGAAATGGCCCCTGAAGGCCTCCCCTAAAAGCCTGCATGACTCCGTGAGGAAAGGGAGCCTCTGTAGGAAAGACCAAAAGACCCGAAGACCTCAGCACTGTGTGGTCCAGACCCCATCAGTGGGAGGCCACAGTGCTGCACATGCCACAGGGATGTCCCCAAAGGCGAGAGCAGCAGACATCACTTGATAAGCTGCAGGGGCTGAAGCTGCAAGGAGCGATGTAACTCTGGAGGGCTCTCTGTTTTTGACCTCTTGCACGTCCTCGCGTGCCTGGTGCTCCGCTCCTGAGCCCCTGTGGTGCTGGACAGCTCTGAGCACTCTCTCCTGCCTTTCCCATGCGGCAGAAGGCTCAGTGCGGTCCTGAAACAGGCTGAACAAACAGGCTGTGCAAAATGCAGCTGCAGCCAGTCTCTGGCTAACAGGACAGCCAGGATGGTCATTCTTCTTACAAGAGGAAATGGCCACAAACTTAAACATCAAAAGTTCCACAGGAACTTAAGGAAAAACTTTCTTACAGTGAGG
>JAWLRI010000653.1:1330695-1350105 GCA_034781795.1 Crypturellus tataupa
GGGGTTGGACTAGATGACCTCTAGAGGTCCCTTCCAACCTTAGGCATTCTATGATTCTATGATTCTATGATTCTTCTGGACATACTGTCAGCTCTGCTGACTCAGCTCCACGCTCCCTTCTCAGAAATTGTCTCACTTGGCTGACTAGACCCCGCGGGATGCCGCCATGGTGGTTGCACCTCGCACTCCCCTGGCTGGGCTGCCCTTGTTCACCTTCCCAGGCACCAGTGTCCATGCTGTGACTAAGAGGGGGAGATATTTTTTTTTTTTTTTTTTTTTTACCTGGGGCCTTTCCGTTGCAAGGCAGCACACGAGGCTAAACTTAGCAAGACTGCGACAACGAGCGCTGACGCAAATGCTCGGGAAAAATACCAAGAACAAAAGAGGAGAAAGAAAAATCCAGCGGCAAGAGAAGGTTGGCAGTTGCTGGCTGCACTAAAGAACGTGTAAGGGGCTGTGAGTGTGGGCCCGCCCATGGCTGTGTCCCCAGTGCACACCCTCCACCCTGTCCTGCCCCTCACCCCTCCAGCCTGCAGCTCAGCCGCCTGCCACGCAGCTCTGGGATTCGTGGGGTGCAAAAAGTTTCTCTAGAAGATCTTGTAGGGCCAACATTTCAAACCAGTAGCACGCGTGTGCGTTTAAAGGGTGTAAACAAGTCTATTTTTAAGTCAGAGGCGGTCAGAAGAGGGTGAGACAAAAAAGGGACTCGCTGCTTGCTGGCTGCGCCACCAGAACTATTTTGTGAAAAGGCTTGAAGTGCAAGTGCCAGTTTCTACATTTTCCCTGATACTACTTGGTGAAAAAGAGTAATAATGAGCAGGGCTGCTGAAGAAGAAAGGGAGGATTGTGTACAGAAGAAGAGGTTCTGTGGAAACTGTGCAGGTCCCTTCCGCTTTGCCCCAGTCCCATGCCCACCCTCTGTGCCCTCATGGTCATGCTTGTCCCTCAGTGCCTTGTGCCTTGCCTTGCTTTACTTCCCAGACCCAATAACCCCATTTGCTTATCCTCTCTCAGAAAGAATGGATAGTGCCGTCTTCTCGTCAAGCCCGATCCAACAGGACTTCACAGCGCTGACTGCAGATGATGACTTTGCTTTGGCCAAGTGCCCACATGTCAATGGAGCAGTGAAGGTTCCTCGGCCTCCCGGAAAAGACACAGAGAAGCAGAGGTTGTGCTACCAAGGCAATCCTGTTGGCGATGTCATTGTGCTCTCTCCTGTGTCCCCCTGTCTTGAGGAGTGCAACCACTGCTTCCCGCTGCCAGCTACGGAGCTGGGTGCCACGGCCCTGGTCACCACCAAAACCACCCAGAAAACCTGCATCAGTGAGGAGATGGCATGAAAACAGGTGGAACAGGGTTGGAGCTCTCTGGCTTCTGCCTACAAATACCAAGACTGTTTCCCTTGACTGGATAAAGCATTGTGTGCAAGTGAGCTGAATCAGAACTAGGTTTTGCCTTGAGCAAGATCAGCCTTCTAGGATCATTGCCTTTTTACTTTCCCATTTGTCCAGAGTCCCAAATAAGCCAGTAGTCACTGGAGAAAGTCTAAGTCAATCATGTGGAGTTACGCTGAGCCAATAGATGCTGTGGTTGTGCTGTCTGGAAAGGCAGAGAAGATGTGACTGCTGGGGAAGAAGGATTGCTGGGGGCTGTTGTACCATTTGCAGGGGTGCAGAGATGTGGGCACGGGTGTACGGGAGAGCCACGGTGGGTCTGTTCACGAAAGGGGGGTTCCTAGGGAGAGGGAGCTAAAAGGAGGAGAAAAAAAAAGAAAGTGGAAAGGGAATAAGAAAGTTAGGTTAGGGTCAAATCCCACACCATGATATTAGCTAGTTTTTTGATACTAACTTTCAATAAAATAAGACTTATGACCATATGGAGCAAGCCTCATCCAGCCTCTGCTCCATTCATAGTGCTGCCTTCCTCATGTCATACTATTCAGGTCTCTCCTCTCTCTGGATGCCCTCACTCCATGTAAGGCATCCATTGATTGCTGTGAGGCACGGCAGTCACTGGAACCCCCCTCAGCGGCTGGATAGCCAGAGGCCTGGAAGCAAATCTATCTTCCTGAGCTGGGAGTGAAGAGAGGAAGAGAGGGAAAATCTCTCTCTGCTCTGACCTACAAGCACTTAAGTCAGAGAGGACCTGAGGCAGGCAACGGAGGCTGCTGGTCCAGAGGAGCACTGACTGTATAAGCATGTCATTATGGCCTGAGACAACCATCACTTTCACTCAGAGTTGTTGCAAAAATACCGCGTGTCACTTGTGATGACAGGACTGACAGTGACGGATGTTTCCACGCTACATAAAGCCAGGCAGGGAGTGATGTGAGCGTGGGAGGGAATCACTTAATTTATGTGAGTGTCTTAAAGGGCTGCTTGTGTGTGAGAATTGACCAGCACTGCAGGCCCAGGACACCTCCTCTCTGTAGATGATCTAGTCCACACATGAGCACACATCAAAGTGGCTTTATTGTGCAGGAAACACTCCACTTCTTTGAAAATGAAGTCATTAGTCCAGAATGCACTCACTTTATTCCACTGCACTGTCTACACAAGGGGGTTTTGCCAGTGCAGTTAAATGGCTTTGGAATAGCTATAGCAGAACTGTTGATCCAAAGTAATTATAGCAACCAATTCTCCTGGGTAAATAAAGCCCAAGAAATAGGGCTTCGGTGAGAAATCCTGCTGGTCCTGAAGGGGGTGATTAGAAAATCAGAAGTGCCTGAGGGGAGTTTTTTGCATGAAGCACCATTCCAGAAGCAATCCCAGTGAACTTTTCCATCAGAAAGGTGGCTTCCTTGCCTCAGAGGCAACAAATGCAGAACCGACATAGCCAAGCAAGGAGAGACAACATCACTGAGCAGCAGTATGACAGAGGCCTCTGTCTTGCTAGTGAGTGATTTCCAGTTTCATTCTAGATTTGCTACTGATTTTAGCACCCAATCTCAGTGGATGTCTGGTCTTTAGGGCTGGAGTCAAAGGCATAGCCTAGCTAGAGTGCTCTCCTGGGCACCGCTGTCTTCAGAAATTGTAGAACATTATCATGCTCACACAGTGGAACACTCACTTGCACAGCTCTTCGTAGCACTGATCTTTGACTGATCCCTGGGTACAAGGGAGCGTCCCTCTGATGACAGGAAGATGCCTTTCTCCCAAGGTATCTTTCTCCCAAGATATCAGGCCCAAGCCTGAGCTTTCTTCAGAACTCAAGGAGCTCATATTAAAGGGTGATGTCTCCCTTCATGCCACGGACTTTGCAGCTCATCTCACTATGTTTGTCTCTTAATGAGAACTAGAGAAGCTGCCACAAGACACAGAGACCCCCACCTCTTCCCCACAACTCTCTGGCCTCCTCGTGGCCATTCCAACTGCAGTGGACCTTGATCTAACTAATGCTTAACACGGTTCAAGATGTGAGGGGAGCCAGGTCTCAGTCTCATGGCCTCGTGGTTGGGAGTGTTTCAGGGGCCAGGCAAAGTGCTCAACAACCCTTCGTTGGAATTTCAGGCTTGAGCAGCCGGCTCAGTTCTGCCAGGAAGAGTTGTGAAGGCTCCAATGTCTGGCTCCCCAGTAATCCTCCTGCTACTCCGCAACAGTCGCTGCAGCTCTCCAACAGCAACCACTGTCTGCCACATAAGAGAAACCACCTCAACACAGATCAGGGGGCTCTTCATCTCTGTGCTCCACACTCAGCCATTCAGAGTGCCTTCCAGCGATCTTTGCACATCTGGTCTAGGGAAAGTAAATTTGAAATGAACCAAGGCTGGTCCCAGGAGACATTCTACCATTTGGAAGAAAGACTGCTTGTGAAAGGCAGGGAATGGGAGCAGGACTGCAATGTATTTCTTTTCCATTTTCTGTCTGATAACTGCTAGGACTGAGAACTGTGTATACAGTGCCCATCCCCGAACATGGTGAAGATTTGAAAACGAAACTCCTGAAGTATGGTCTGTCTAAAATCCTGTTGAAAAAGATCTTCCTTATGCTAAGGTAAGGGATTCTGCTCTCATTTCTTATAAAGCTTCAGTGATGTGTCTTCTTGATGGGACTCCAGGCATCTGCATTCACAGAAGCAGCATTTCAATCCACACTGGATTCTTCAGATGGTAGCAAATATCCTTTGCATCCTTCTGTCCATTCTGGCATGCAGGAGTTTCCCCATGGGCTCACCTGCCTGATGCAGTTAAGCATAGTATGGGTAAATCTCCTCTCCTCCATGGCCTCCTTGCCTAACTGGCTGGGAAAAATTTGTTTCATGTTGCATTTCCTTTTATACATGCTTCTCATTCCTTATTTACAGGACATAGGGGTTTGTTCATTTTGTCTGCATGAGGAGAACAGGGGAAGAAAACAAAAATATAATTGTAGAAATGAAAGAATAAAGTGTAAATCCATGAAATTTCTGCCTCTCAGGGGTTTATATAGGGAGATGCCAAGTCAGCCCTTGTCCATTTGGTTGGCATCAGCATAAGCTGTAGAGGTTTCCTCTGCACAAGCTTCACAGACACATCCTCTTCATGGGCTCCCTGCTGGCCTGGGGCAGCTGCTGTGGGGGACAGGAGAGCTTTTGCCTTGCAGCCTCTAGCCCTGACAAGCTCTGCAGAGGATGGCAGATAAGGGGAAAGACCATCGCCTTTCAGATGGAAGCAGAGGGGATGGAGAGGGACCCTACTTGGAGAAAAGAGGACAGGAAAACCCTTGGTTCACTGTATATGGGACATGTCTCCCATGAAGGAGTGTGGAGGTTCAGCTAGAGGAATTGTTGGAGGACACCAGGCTGCTTCACCAGACTACAAAGCAGAGTGGAGTGACAGGAGAGAGGAAAGGTTATCAGGCCAGCAGCTCTGGTCTAAATAATATCATGTCCAAATAACTGTATAAAAACCCTAGTAAAAAAAAGGAAGGGGGAGGCGGTCAATGTCAGTCTTTCCTGGTTTGGAGCCATAGGCAAGCAGTTTCTGCCAGCCCTTTAGACTCTTGCTTTCTAGAGCCCTAAAAATCCACCTCCATCCACAAACAACCCAGCTCCACTACTATCATCTGTCCTCTTCGCTTCCTGTGCCCACTGGCCACAGCCATCGGCAGCAATATGGAGTCACGGAGGATTAGGAAGCCTGCGAGAAGCCCCTGCTCCCAGGCCACTTCTCCTTCTATTGCAACCTCCTCATCAGCTATGAACGCTCCTGGGGGCCTTACTCCTTCTTGGAACAGGGACAATGAGGAGGCCTTGAGGAGTGGGGAGGGTGTTGCCTGTTGAGTCTCCTCCCTGCCCTCTTTGACTTTCCACAGCAGTTTCTCACTTCCCCATGCTGGTCAGGAGCTGTGCTTCCTCCCCAGCTGAGCTGCCCTGCCCCATAGCGTGCAGAAATGCCTAGAAAGTCTGGCGAGGCCAAGGCCTCACTTGTTCAGAGCACTACAGGCTTTCGGAGAGAGCAGGGAAAAGTCAGTGGAAATCCCAGTGCAGGCTGAAAGGAGCTAGGGCTAAACCCCTGTCCTCTGCAAACCCATGTCCGCCCAATAGATAGCATGGCTGAGAGCCGCTCACTCAGCTTGAGAGCAGGCCTCCCAACACTGCCCTGCGAAGCACTTGCAGATGTGGGGGCGGCATGGAGAGGGGAGGGGGTGCTGCAGCGTGGCCCACAGCCCCCTGTGCTGCAGGAGGGCAGCTACACGGAGCCAGGAAGGAGGGCGGGAGGTCCAGCGCCTCCACCGCAGCATGTTACATGATGCTGCTGCCCCAGAGATGGTGCCTGAGATGAAGGTAACTCCTGTCTGAGTAACGCTGAGCTGAACAGTGCTGAGATGCCTTCCTAGGCTAGGCAGGGGCAGGCACCAGCTCTAAGGTTTAAAGCTACTGTTAAGTCTTTAGCTAAGTTTCCTGAAGAAGTGGTCTGAGCATGTCACTACTCTCTCCGTAACTGTTTGAGCCCCATCAACTGATTATAAATCACACCTGATGAATACAGAGATTACAAAGGTATTTCAGTCCTTTCAGTGTTGGTGGCTAAATGAAAGAGATCTTACCATTCCTAGAGAAAGAGGAGGTTGTTTCCATCCATTCCATCCTCCAAGTGGCCAGCAGCCTGCACCTAATGGCCAGTGAGCACACGTGGCTACGCACCAGCTGTAGCAGGCATGGAGTGTCCCTAGCGGGATAATGAGAATGACAAAAAGGGTGTTCAGGCAAGGTAAGGAGAAGATCAGAGGCCTGAGCAGAAGGTGACAGGGCAGTTGGAGGAGGCACTGGAGACTTGTGGAACATGAAAATTTGGGATGCCCTGGAGCTGCCCACCTCTCTCCAGCATCACTGCCTTCAGTTCCTGGCTGTCCGATGGCCCAGGCAATCAGGTGAAAAAAACTTGAGGTGCAAGTCTCTGTATGTTTTTAACTTCCTCTCTCCTCAGTAGATTTATTCAATGATTTTCATATAAGCAGCCCCCGCCATGACTTGCCCCTCTGCCATGTACCTGTTCCCACAGCCTCCTTGCTCTCAGGGCTTTGCCTCCTTACATTGCTCTGCGATGTTAGATGTCCACATGTAACACCTGGGCTTTGCAAGGCTCTGTGACCCCGGTTCTTTGTTTGGTAGCATAGTGAGGCTAAGGGTCTTCCTCTGCAGCTGCCAGTCACATCTGCCACACCATTCTTGATCTCTTGCAGCCTTCAAAGTGCTTGAATTTACTCCACCAGCTTCTCCACCTGGGATTCCCGTGGGCCTATCTCCCCTCATTTTCTCCTCACTCATGGACAGGGACTCCCTTAACAGTTCACCCGCTGATTTCATCTCCTGATAGTTCACCCAATAGCCCAGCTTCACTAGTCTGAAGCATCCATGTGGACCCCAAATAGACCAGCATTTCTTCATGACGGGCTCTTGGTGGAGCATGTGGGGCAGCCATGCTGTGCCTGGCAGTCTGCTGGAGAGGGAGGGTAAGGTGAGGACTGTTTTATCCCTTGCCGTGCCACAACATCCATCTTCCCACAGAGACTATGTCCATGAGGATAGGCTCCTTGTGTTTGCTCTGCACTTCCTACTGAAGAAGACTTGGGTTTAGTGACAACCCCATTACCTGCTTTCAGGGCACTGACTTCTTCTCCAGCTCTTGTGGGTCAGATTCTCCACAGGAGCAAACCAAACCACCCACTTGTTGGTGTCAGCCACACAGAGCTTTGCAGAGACACTCATGGGAGCCCTTGTAAGCCCATGAGGATGCTCGGGGTAGACCCAGGGGAAGGAAGAGGGACTGGAGGTGCCTTAGGAGCCAGGCAACCTGCCACGAGGTGGCACTGCCACTGCATGCATGAGTGCATGGAGGCAGCGCTGCAGTGGAGCTGCATGGGAGGGTGAATGACAAATGCGGCAAGAGGTGCTGCACAGGGACAGGCAGGCTGGCAGCCAGCCCCTCTTTGGCCAGACAGAGGGTGACATCTGGGCCTGACCCCCATCTGTCCACAGAGCTCATCACAGTGGCCTTGAAACTGTCCAGGAGAAAGAGACACTGGTGTCTGGGCTGCGTGTGCACCTGAGGCAACCTGGAGCAGGGACTGACAGAGGCAGAGCAGAGCAGGATGCACCAAGTTCTTGCTCCTTTGCACAGCTCTGTCTCCAGGGACGATGCTCTCACTTCTGGTCTGCCTCTAGCTATTTTGAAGGTGCCCGTCAGTCTGGCTTTGAGGCACCAAGCCGCATGTTCCTGCCTGTCTTTGGCCTGTCTCAACAGTGCCTCTGTGTCACCATGATTGCAGCATTAGCCCTTATTCCCCTGGGGTGTCCCACAGTCCCTTGGTGACGGCAGCATTGGACCTGCCAGCTCGCACCTCCCTTCCCCTTCACCCTCGCCTCCCTCCAGCTTCTATTTAAGAAGAAATGATCCTTTCTGCCTGCAAAACTTCCCAACTTCAAACAGCCCCGGTTTATTTTCAACTCTCCCGTAAATGGCTGAGAAGATGCTGCCTGGATCCGTGAGCTGAGCCTGTGGGGGGACACGGCCCTCCTGATATTTCTCATCAGCAGCCGTCCGTAATCACTACCCACTGCATAATGACAGTAATTAGGAAGAGCGAAACTGCCTCAGGACTGGAAGCGCTGACGGAGTTAGGGGAGCCAGATGGTGTTCACACTTAAGGAAAGATTAAAAAAAAAAACAAACCTCCACTTAAATCAGTCTTCATTTCCTTTACTTAGTGTCAAAAATGTTTCAGTCCTACCCAGTGCCCAACAGACTTTGGCACGCTCCATGGTCAATGCATAGCGCGCTCGCAGCGTGTAGAAATGTGCTGACTCTCTCTGTGTCAGCGCAGGCTTGTTTAGCACCCAGGAAGGGGCCAAGCTGTCCCACTGCCCCGGCACCTTGTCCCAGGAGAGAGACCCCCTGGAATACCCTCATGGTTGGTGGCACAGAGAGCAGGAAGCAGGAAGGTCAGGACACAGGGAGACGGGGGCAGGTGAGAGGTGAGAGGGGCTGTGAAGCCGCAGCCCTCCCCTCGGAGACAGCGCTATAAATATCTCTCCCCACACACGCAGCTCCCCGCAGCCCCGTCTCCCCATGCGGGAGGCTCGGAGGGAGCCAGGCATGGCGGCACTGCCGGGCCGCTTGGGCGGGGGAGGAACTGCGCTGTCAGCCCGAGCCATAATTAAGAGGCACCGTCGCTGGAGCCCGCAGGAACAATGGGCTGTCGCTTACCTAGTTATTACCCCATGAAGCGGCTGTCGGCCCCGCGGCGCCGCACATAAGCGGGTCCGTGTGCCTGCTGCCAAGGGCCCGCGACGGCGGGAAGATGGAGCCGGGGTGCAGCAAGAGGGAGCAAGGGGGTAAGGGGGCATTGCAGACACATGGTCACCTCATTGCCAAGGGGGGTTCCTTTCCCCCTTTGTCAGCACCTGGGAAAAGCCAAGGGAGGGGTGGTGGCTGGATACCCCTCTAGGAGGTGATTTCCTGTCCACCTTCGTGCTCAGCCCCTTCACACTCCCCGTCACAGCATCATGGTTTGACACAGGTGGGACAGTCTCGCTCTGGCTCCTCTCCTCGGCGCCCGCCCCCTCTCCTGCTGGGAGGCAGCATGCTCCCGCTTTCCAAACTGCTGCACCGGCTGTGCTCCACAGCCTCTTCCTGGAGGGGAAGCCGAAACTGCGCAGGCCGCCTGCGGTGAGCCTGGTCCGAGCTCTGCTTGCAGAGAGGGCTGGCCCCTGTCTCGGGAGGTGAAGGGACAGTCCCATGGCTTCCCCAGGGTGATCACCGAACCGGGGCTGCGTCATAGACATATGGGAGCGAGGGATGAGGTGATGAGGTTTGGAAGATGAACAGAAAAAGAAAACCACAAATTTGGGGTGACTAAAATGAAGACCCGGCGACTGGGCAGGCAGTAGTACTTCAGAGAGATGGGGAGGCGCCGGCGCTGGTGCACACAGTGACAGCAGGCAGCTGGGGGGGGATGATCCCTGCCATCCCACCCTGCTGTCCCACCCCAGCAAGGAAGAAGCACTGGACACGAGGGAGAAAGGTCGTGGGTGGAGCACAATGCTCCTGCCAGCCAAAATGGCCTGAAATGGGTCTCAGGAAAAGCCACGTGACCAGGGACAGTTCCTGACCGTGACACCTACCTCAGAGTCTCTCCAGACCCGTCCCATCTGCACCTAAATCCCTTCAAACCCTTTCATGCGCTGCTTCCCCAATTCCCAACCTGCATGGCTGGGGCTGCGGGGGTAGCCAGGCTGGGAGGGGAGCTACATGCTTGTCTCATCTGCACCTGCCCCTCCGGCAGGGGGAATCCCCTTCCCACCCCCCGCCCCGCAGCTCCCGGGAGTTGGGCTCGGTCACTCGCAGATCCCCAGGTGTCGGGGACCAAGGCCTGGGCTCTGCTGGCCACCAGTGAGCTGGCGCCCCAGGGACCGCAGGCAGATAGTCCCTTGTATTGGCACCGCAGTTGGACATGAAGAAGCAGCCAACCTTGAACTCTCCAAGAGCTTCCATAGCACTGTTCCATTATATCCGGCTCCTGAACAGACCGGGACAAAACCAGGCTACACTAAGTGCTATAACCAAGCCAGGAATGCTTGCGCAGAGACTCTGCTGTGGGGAAAGTTCATGCCCAAACTACTGGCAAATCCTTTACAGTCCTCCTGATCTCTAAGGGCTTCAATGCTGCCCGCAGCAAGGTTGTAGCTGCTACAACTAGTAGTGTTTAAGTGCTGAAAGCCAAGAGCAGCTTAAGATGCTTAGTGCAAGCACTCAAGATTTATCCGTGGGTTCCGCCTGCCATTCTCGCCTCCACCTGCACGGAGAGCTTGCATGAGAAAGGGTGAGAAGGACTTAGGGTGCATTAGGACTGCAGTCCAGAAGGGATCAGGTCACCAGCCTGGCACTGTGTCCCTGGAGCTGGACATGACCTGCCTAAGGGCTGAGTAGGGGATCCTGGGTGAGGGAAGCCAGTCCTTGGCCACGCAGCTATGACAGAGAGGCAGGATGTGATCTCAGGACTCGGGTCTGCTCTTTGGGCTCAATGCCCTGCTGCAACGCACGTTTCCTTGGGCAAATCACTTAGTGTCTCCCTGCCTCTGCTCCCTGTCTGTCAATCCAGGGTGGCATCTTACTGCAGTGCCACGAGCTCAAAGCCTTTCCTGGCTTGGGGTTGCTCCAAGATAAGATTGATGTTGGACGAGGACAAGTATAAGACAAACCAACATGTTCCTGTGGATTCTGAGGCCTAGGATTCCTTCTTGGGTAGCAAGTCGGGTCATTTTAAATGCTCTCCTCATTCCTAGTCCTGCCTGGCTACCTCTTCCCCCAGAGACATGCTCGTCTTTCTGAAGACCCCCAGGCAGGCGCTGGGGCCAGGCAGGACTCATGTGACTGGCAAGAGCGGGGGCGGGAAACCTCACAGAGTGACACAAATGCGTCCTGACTCCTGAAGTGATCGGAGGCGACAGACAGATTGTGCAGGGACTATGTCTGGGCTCATGTCAACACGCCGTGTCGGCAAGGGACTGACCCTTCCCCGCCGGGGGCACCTCACGGGACCGCCCGGGAGCGGTGCAGTCATTTCCCGCTGCCTGCTGCGGTTGGTGATGAGCCAGTCCCCCTTTCCCTTCTCATTAAGGGCAGGCAGGACTGACTGAGCAGCTGATGAGTGGCACGTTCAGGGTTAGACCGCGTGGGGTAGCTGGTGCTGGCGACTCTGGAAGGCAGCGTGCCAGGCTGCTGGGGCTGGCTGGTGTGGTGCTGGCCACAGAAGCAGGGCTATAGTTGCAGCAACAAGCAGTCTCTGTGCAAGAATGTCACATAATGGGGAGTGAGACACAGTACCTCGCCGTGCTCAATGCGGACATGACCCCAACTTCGCTGGATGATGGGGTCTGTCCTGGGTGCTGTGCTTGGTCCAGGATGGTGGGGTCTGCCCTGCATGGTGAGGTCTGTCTAGGATGGTAGACTAGGTCCTGCCACTGTCTCACCAGAGGGGGTCTGGGGTGAGAGAAGACATTGATTGGAAGAAAGTCACAAGAGACTTCAGACACCCCTGGAGGAGCTGGGGGCCGGGCTGAGCCCTGTCACATGGCACCGGCGCTGAGGCCAGGGAAGCGGCAGCTGTGCCCTTCAGGTGGTGGCAGGAGCATGTCCTGCTCCCGGCGGCTCCGGTGTCATCCGCCACAGCTTGCTGGCTGCTCTCTCCTGGCAGGAGCTATTCTGAGCCCCGATCGATGGGTGAGCGCGGGACCAGGTTTGCAGTGACGGGGAGGCAGCCGGCATCACTGCCCAGCCTGGCGAAGGGGAACGGGACCAGCCAGATTGATTTCGTGCTCTTCTTTCTGAGAGCAGCAGGATGCTAAAGGAGCCAGGGAGGAAGATGCGGGAGGGAGGCCAACATGCGGGACTGGGAGACCCCGATGGAAAATCCCCACATTGCTCATAGCGCTTACAGTGATTTTGCTGCGTTCCCAGATCTGCAGCAGTGAGGGACAGTGTGCAAGAAGGGCACACGAAACTCCAAACCAGAGACCATCCGCGGTCAGGGAAGATCCCACGGGATTTTGGATGAGATTCTGCTAGGCCTGTCCCCCCCACCAATGTTTCGATAATGCAGATGTTGTTCTCATTTCCTTCCTTACTGTGTTGTAGTATGACTGGATCCTCTTAAGCAGATACTACTGCCTGGTTTACCGAGCTCTGTCATTGCACCAAGCACAGAAAAGACGCAGAGACTAAACTGCAGGAAGAAAACACCTGCAACCAAAAGTTGTGGCTGAGACTGCGCTGAGTTTAGTGATTTAAATAGAAGTTTATGGTGGTGGCTATATGTAAAAGAATATCCTCTTCACCCACAAGAAAAAAACCTTATTCTTCAAGAATAATGATAGTTTTGTGAGAATTTACAAGTCTATTAATTTTGAGAGAGAAAACACATTGATTTTAAAGCAGGTGCTTGAAGAAATGTAGCAGTGGTAAATGTGGGTATTTATTTTTGTTATTGGAGCTGAGATGCTTGTCCTGCTGTGGGAGGGTGAGGAGCAGGATGGCCCAGAATGACAACAGTGACAACACGGAGTCATACCGGGGGCCGCCCTGGCAGAGCAGGGAGCAGTGCAGGTGCGAGACAGGTGGGTTGGTACCAGGGGAGAGAGGTGTGCAGCTCTGCACAGCTCCTAAGAGGCGATGGAGCAGCTCCAGCTTCCCAGCAAAGCTCTCCCCACCCCACAAAAGTATATCAAAAATAAATATATAAATGCTATTTGGGCATTAAGTTGCTAAATTTCTTCCCTGGTAATGTTCTGTTTGAGCTCCTTGTTTGCTATTCAGCTCCTCAATTATTTATTGCCTCAAAGAAACAGAGAAACAAACTCAACGATGCAAACTTTGTGCCCTGTAGTGACACCGAGAGTTATTTTAAAAAAATCCCCAATGAGTCATTTAAAAATGTATTTAATCAGCTCTAACCAGAGACAGGGTATTCATGAGTAGCTGCTTACTGCCTGGCATCAGCTGGGGAGGGCCAGCGGCAGGAGTGAATTTGGATTCCTCCATTGCCTTTCCTAATATGAATATTTTGGGGGCTCTTGTCAGTGAACTGTAAATTCCGAATGTCCGCATTTATAGCCTAGCGTGGTTGGAAGATAATTATAAGTTTCCTGTAACACACACACGCACATGTCTGGGGTGGCATAAATCGCAGGCACATCTCCCGGCCCAGGAGGAGGATGAGCTCCCATTCCGGATGAGGCGGAGGCACCCAGGATGCCTGCGATGGGCAGCCGCTCCCCGAGGACATGCGCCCAGACCCTCCACACTGCTTCTTCCCCTGGCTCCTGCGGACACAGAGGGGCCGTCGGGGGCGCAGAGGTTGCCCTACAAGCTGGCAGGCACTGGGGGCTTTTGGAGATGTGGGGGGATGGAGGTGCAGGGCATGCAGAGATTGCAGGGGATGTGGGATTTGGGGGATGCAGGGAGCACAGGGGAGGCAGGAATACAAGGGAAGCCAGAGATGCAGGAGATATCAGGGATGTAGAGGAGGCAGCGGGGTGCAAGATGCAGGGAGTGCAGGGGATGCAGGACATAGGGGACTAAGGGGATGCATGAGGGTCCAAGGAGATTCAGGAGGATGCTGGGGACACAGAGGATGCACGGGGTTGCAGGGAATGCGTGGGGTTGTGGCTGGTGCAGGGGATGTCGGGGGAGTTCCTCTCCCACTGGCTTGCCTGCATCATGGGTCCTTGTGCCAGGGGCTTCAGCGGTGACAGGAGCAGCAGCAAAGGCTGCCTCGCTACCGTGTCCCTGCCATGGCACTGCCCACATGCAGATCATGCCCTCCACCGCTTCTGGTGCCACGAGGAGGTGAGGGAGAGCTCCGTGGGTTGGATGCCTGCTCTGGTGTTAATAGGCTGTGGTAAAGAAAAATCAGCTGGTAAAACACTGTTCTGGGAGGTGTTCAGAGGAAAAGATTATCTTTAGCTCACTCCGTGATTTCAGCCCAAATCCAGAGCAAATCACAGCTAAAATGTTCATACCTAAATTGATATGCACTTTGAACCTGGGCTTAGCTGCATGGCAGAAAGGATGTATTGAAACCCGCCTCACTGCCAGCAGCGCCCTGATCCTCTCTTTCCTGTCGGCGGAGGGCACACACAAGGTCCAAGCCGCGGAGCCTGACTCTGCACAGTACTCAGCATCTCGCTCCAGCTCCCCAGGGCTGCCTTTTCAACCCTCCAATCTCCTCCTTCCTACATGCGAGAAGCATCTGCTGGTTAACATTCTCTTGGTCACTGCTTGACCCTTTGCTCTGCTGGCCCATGGAGCTGCAGGGAGCCCAAGAGCTGCTCCCTCTACATGCTGCTGGCATGCCAGGCTCTGGTTAATCTCGAGTGCCAGGAAAGCAAAGGGCATAATTTTAGGAGAAGCGTGTGAAATCTGTTCTGGCAGATCAAATGAAGAGCTCTCAAGCAAAGGGAAAGAATTAACATTTGCAAAAGGTCCCTGCAAGCACAGGATTTCCAGCAGGCAAACCACAGTGACCAGCCTCAGAGAGGATACTCTGATTTTCTGACTGGGATTAGTTAGGTTGGAGATAGAGAAAAAGATTGGAGATCCAAGTGAGGGGTACTGCAAACCAGGACAAGCTGGGATCCTGCTAGAGCTGGCTGGGCAAAGGTCTAGGGGTGTCTTGTGGGGGGAAAAATAAAGGTTCCCAGGCTGCAGTGTTATTATGGCACACTGTAATTGTGGAAGAAATCAGAGAGGGAAGGATTTCTGAGATCTCACTGAGATCAGTGCAACGCCATGAATATAAACTTCTGTTTGGTGTAGGAGCTCCTCCATATCCGAACTCCTTTTCCCTGCCAACCCCTCTTCCCCACATGATAGATTCACAGAGAAGAAAGGAAAAATCCTGAAGTCTGCAGCCTGTGATTCATCCTTACTATATTTGTGCTTATTATTAGAAAGACGAAAAAAATAGCCAAAGCTGGAATTACAGATTTAGTAAGCAGGAGTGCCTATTTCAGCATATACTGCTCTCCTAATAACTCTGGCGCTCCAGGAGACTGAATTACACCCTCTCTAGCATTAAAGCACCATCCCATACAGTCTAGTTATACATCTGAGCAAATACATTAAGGCAACAGGTCCTTCAGGAGCAGCAGTGTTTGGATTCCTGGTGGTGCCCACTCAGCAAGCCATGCAGGCAGAAGGCACCAAATGTGCTCTTTGAAACCTCTGCGACTAAATGCAGCTTCCTATTAATATATGCCCAAATTCCACCCCCTCCTTCTCAGTAGCCAGTGAAAGAAAGGAGATTTTTCGGTCCATGAAGTTTGTAGACAGGACAATCTTCCGGCTCTTTTCTGGTCGGCCAAGAGTGATGAGGAAAGAGACCCTGCACCCATGGTCTCCCTGCTGTGTCTCACCTACTTGCCCCAAGCTCCCACATTTAGGCGGGCAAATTAACAAATCCTGTGCTCTAACCCTAGTGCCTGATGCACCTATATCTTGCACCCAGGCACCCTGGACTCCTGAGAAAGACCCAAGAGGCAGAGGCTCACCTGGGATGCTGAGTGAAGTGACAGGGGTAATGGTCCTGGTGGCCCCAGGTC
This sequence comes from Crypturellus tataupa, assembly GCA_034781795.1. Classification (NCBI taxonomy): domain Eukaryota; kingdom Metazoa; phylum Chordata; class Aves; order Tinamiformes; family Tinamidae; genus Crypturellus; species Crypturellus tataupa. The sequence goes on from JAWLRI010000653.1 coordinate 1,346,275, forward strand.
CCAGGCACTTCAAGCATGACAAGGGGGATGCAGCAGGGCCGGGAGGACGCAGCCTGTCTCCCTGTCTCCCTGCCTCCTGCAGCCACCTCTTCCCCTTCACGCTGCTCTGCATGCCCCTGCGCAGCCCATGCAGAGACCCATCGTCCTGCCACCAGAAAGCCCAGGCAGCGTGCCCGCATGCAGCAGCACGGCCGCTCACGGCTTTGCCTCCCCTCTGCACTGTTTGTGTTAAAGCAGCTAGGGTATATGCAGCGATCTGCAGAGCACACTGCTATTTTAAGAGCTTTGGGGTTGTTAAGGAACCAGGCTTGTTCAATATTGTGACTGTCTGAGAAAGTTGTTTTCCAAGCTTTAATAAAGCATCAGCCTGCTGCATGATCTCAAAGATGCAACAGCAAATAAACTACCCAGCAGCGTGCAGTTGCTGTGCTCCCCCGTGCTGGGTGCGAGTTTCTCCCAGTACCACCTCACCCCTGTAGCTCGTAAGGCCCCAGTCCCTCCTTGTACGCCTGGCGACAGTCGGGCCCAGCAACCAGATGCACTTGCTGCTTGCCAGCATCATGCTTGCAAAGTACCAGGGCTTTGAGCCCGCTCCAGCTGAAGGGCTCTCGTGCCACAGCGCAGGCCCTGGCCGTGCTAGCGCTGAGCAGCTGGGTAGGCAGCACCAGAGCCCTTTCAGCCAGTCCCAAACTTACCCAGGCATCAGTCCGTGACAGCCCCGTGTGCAGAGCTGCTTGGCCAGGCACTTGCTTGCCGTGGTGCAATGCCAGGTGCAATGAAACTGGGGCGGGAGAGGAGATAACGGGCTCCCATCCAGTAACAGCAGGCACTGTGTCTTGCTCATAACCGTGTTATCTACAAGGTTTCATTTGAGCAGACAGGTAAATACCGAGGCTCTTCAGCAGCCTGGCACTGGGGCAACCTCCTGTTGGTTCCTGGCCCTAACTCTGCAGAGCAATGGCAGAGCGATGCAGCAGCAGCCTTTGCAAAACGTACCTGCAGACGCTCCTCGGGGCAGGCAGACGCATGCCCTCTGCGGCTCTGACACGCTCCGGGAAGCTTGTCCTTGCAATGGTAGCTCTTTGCTCAGGCACAGTAGTCACGCTCATGCCTCCTTAACAAATCCAGCTGCTCATGGCCACCCAGACGCCCCTGGTCTCAGCACCTTGCTGACAATCGACTCACTAGACCCCAGTGACTGGAGGGAAGTTATCACCCAGCTCCTGCAAGGCTGGCTTCTTCATGTCTGTCTTTTGCAGACCCACCAGCTGCATGCACATTGCAAACCCAGCCCGCATGCAACCCACATGCCAGTCATCCCTTGCCTGTGTACCTGGGCTCTCCGGGGGGACAAGGCAGAGCCCCTGGGCAAAGTGTGCTGACAGCACATCTGCACGGAGGCACGGGAAATTCAGGTGAATTTTCCCATGGGATTGCAATGCACTACCCTGAGCAGCCTGGGTTCTGGAGGCCATCAGAGCCCTGGCGTCCACCTCCTTGTGCTGGGTGACCACAGGCCAAGCGCAGCTGCAGCCCCAGCAGGGTGCGCAATGTGCAGTTGAGCTGGGAGGGAATTTCATGCACAGCTCGATGACCTGTGTGACCATAGCTGTGCTGGCTGCAAGGCAGTCCACACTGGCTCAATGTAGGGAACACTTGCTGTGCTTGCTTTGGCAAAGTGGAGATCTGCTGCCTCTGGAGGCAACTTAATTCCTCCAGCCTCAAGGAAGCAAAGGATGGGTGCACAAGTGATGGCCCATGGGATGCTGCTTTGCAAGCAGCTCAGACTGGAGCTTTCTGTGCAGCCGGATTTGCTGCAAGGGGCGCTGAGAGAGTCTGGCTTTGGGACTGCAAAGTACTGGGTTACTCCAACCACTCTCAGGGGAGGTGATGGCACCTGTATTTCTGTCCCTGGCCTCACAGGGAACATGTGGGAGGTATTTTTATCCTCCTGCCAGCTCCCTCAGTCACCAATGCTTGCTTTAAATGGGTCAAGAGGGAATAAAGATGCAGCAGCCCCTCGCTCCCTCTCTGCCTGTCTCAGAGCACATTTACTACTAGTATTGACTTTCCCTCCACTTCGGCTTCATCACAGCCGAGTTCTGCCACGGACTTGGGGACCCAAGAGAGATCTTCCCTGGTCGGGCAGTGTCAGCCACAATTAGCTTCTCGTTAGGAGCCTGGCGTGGCGCAGCCCTGCTGCGGAGGTGCCATGCGCCAGGACCAAGCACAGCAGCCACAGCCCTGGGGCTCCCCGCACATGGCAGCAGTGCCAAGGAGGCCACGCACAGCCCCACATTGGACTGCCTGTCCGCAGGCAGCAGTGCCAGCTCTTAGCCAGGCCAGGACCTTTTCAAGGGCTTGCTGGAGGCCGATGGCAGGGCCGAGCTTCACAGTCCTCTTGGCCCAGTACAATTTCTGGTCATGTTCGCAGATGATGCCCTGTTTGGAAGGGGACAGAACTAGGCTGCAAGGTGACCTCCAGAGTGGAGCATGGCGGGAGTCGCACGCACCCAGGGCAGATTTGGTCCTAATCTCTGTGACATCTTTTACCCAGGGAGGGAGAGAAAGATAGCAGGAAACCAAGGGGGCTGGGGCCGGCGGGGGGGACACACGGATGACAGAACAAGGCAGCCGCCTCCATCACGTTCAAGGGAGCTCGTTTCCCTCCTGTCTCCTCGGATCTGTCCTCGCGCTGCGCTCGCACGTAAACGAGCAGTACAGCTGCCCCGGGGAAGAGGCGAGGGTGGGAGACGATTGGCTCGGCAGGAGACGCCTGGGAGAGGAGCTGCGGCCAGGGATGGCGCTCTGCAGAATGGGCACTCTGCGGAACGGGGCGTGCGGGGAGCCCTCGCAGGCACTTGCCCGCACCCAGTGGTGCTTGGGCTTAGGATGCTGGCCGCTTCACAGCCAGCGCGGCAGGAAAACAGCCTCCGCGCAGGGCAGACTGGGGGGGCTGCAACGTCTGCCCAGGCAAGGGGCACCACGGCTCCTTGTGGGGAGACCAGTCCCAGCTCCCTGCCGGGTGCTCAGATGCAGGGGCCAGGTCTGCAGGAACCTGCACATTGGCATAAAAATGTGACTTTAAAAAAAAAAAAAAAAAGAGGAGGAAAGAATGCATTTATTTTAGGACTCTTCTTATTGCCCCTCTGGTTCCTATGCCTCCGGGCTACACTGGCTTTATGTTTGCAGGGCTTTTCCCTGCCAAGACTGAGCTCCACAGGCACATCCACCATCAGGAAACCTCGGAGGAGCAGGAGATCCCGGACAGCCGCCCACGCTCCTTGCAGCCCACGGGGACGGCAGGCACTGGAGGAGGCCCTTCTCCCGGGAGCTGTGCTGGGGGTCCTGCTGCCCCCAGCCTGTGTTTCAAGCAGCACCTTGGGCTCCCGTGGTGCAAGGAGAGGAAATGCGGAGAGCAGCAAGGGGACCACAGCAGCCCGTAAGCGCAGCATAGGGCAATCACTAGCAGACTGGTGCTGCGACCCTGGTAAATCCTCCCTCCCAGACTGTGCCAGCTCATGAGGAATGGAGGCAGGATGCCAGGAAGCAACACAGCTCACAGAGGCATCTGTCCCCCCAAGCTAAGGAACTCATGGAGAGGTGCGACAGGAAAATGTCTCCTGCGATGATGTGGAAGACGGCAGAAGGGCCGGTCAGGTGTTGCTAATTTTTCAGACCGCTCTTTATTTTTTCTCTCTTTCCTTCTTTTTGTTTTTGCCTTTGAGAGGCAGTGCAGAGAGAGTTGGCCCTTGGGAAGAAGGGAAGGGAAGGGAAGGGAAGGGAAGGGAAGGGAAGGGAAGGGAAGGGAAGGGAAGGGAAGGGAAGGGA